>CM076572.1:621826341-622060333 GCA_034641835.2 Pinus albicaulis | reverse complement strand
AAATGGAAAATTTATTGTGAGCAGGGATATTGTGTTTTTGATGAAACAGTGCCACTCAATGAACCTCTGACCTATCACGTGCGTTCATGGCATATTAAACAATACCTTTAATTCAACTACATATTGGAAAATACCCCTAAAAATCACATTATTTAACCCCCTACCAATATGAACCCAATACACCTTCCTAATTCAAAAAACCCCTACTTCCACTAAATATTGTAGGTATCCATTTTTTCCTGAACATTATTTATACCCCTTTATATTTTTTCTTTAACTTTGAGATCCATTTTGTATACCTACCAATATAAAAACCCTTTACCCCCTATATATCCCCCAATATATTATGTCATTTTTTCCTCAATATATATGCCCCAATATGAACCCACGTGGTATGGTATTGCTCCCCCAGTGAAGCCCACAGCCGGATGAAACAAAGAGTAAATCTTTGAAAGAAATCGAAAGTCTTCTTCACAAGTTAGAAACTAAAAGCAATAAAAGGAAAGGAAATATGCAAAGTCAACCAACTTCACCAAATTGGTATGAACTTGATTTTCCTTCCACTGAAGATGAGTCAACCAGTCCATCTACTTCAACAAAATCATATGGGTCTTCTAGTAGTTCATCAGTGTCTCCAAGCAGCAGCAGTTCTTCTGACAGTGATTCTCCAGATTCACCACTTGAACGATGAACATCAGTTTACATTAACCCCCTCTACAATGATGGGGACTTCTCAGAACCTCAAACAAGTGAGAAACAACTTCCAAAATGGGCAGTTCAACTCTTGAAAGATGTAAGGCCTAACGAACAAAACAAAACAAGAACAAGGGCATCAAAACAAAATGAAGGAAATTCTTCTTTGATAGCAAATGATTTTACTGAACCTTCTTCTTTTCAAGAGGCAGCAAAACATAAAGCATGGAAACAAGCAATGGTTGATGAATATCAGGTAGTTCAAGAGAACAACACTTGGAAACTTGTTGATTGTCCTCAGCATGTTAAACCTATTGGATGCAAATGGGTTTATCGAATTAAGTACAAGCAAAATGGTGATATTGACAAGTATAAATCACGACTTGTTGCTAAAGGTTTTGCGTAGTAGGAAGGGATTGATTATGAGGAAACCTTTGCTCCCACAGCTAAATGGAACACCATTCGCCTCACACTTGCCTTAGCAGCTCAGAAAGGGTGGAAAGTTCATCAAATGGATGTCAAAAGCACTTTTCTCAACGGGGACTTACAAGAAGATGTATTTATGACACAACCACCAGGGTTTGAAGTTGAAGGGAAAGAACGTAAAGTCTGCAAATTAATCAAGGCTTTATATGGATTAAAACAAGCTCCCCGCGCTTGGTATGCCAAAATGGATGAATACCTTCGCAAAGTTGGTTTTCATCGCAGTGAATCTAATGATACTTTGTATGTCTGCCAACAGGGAAATTATCTGGTCATTATCATTATGTATGTTGATGATTTGATCATCACAGGCAACAATGATGATCACATTAAACAGGTGAAAAAGGAGTTACATGTAGGTTTTAAGATGAAATATTTGGGACTACTTCACTACTATCTTGGAGTTGAAGTATTCCAACGTCCACATCAGATCTTCATTTCCCAGAGTAAATATGCAGCAGAAATTATTTAGCAATTTGGAATGCAGGATTGTAAGCCCGTCCTTACCCCTATGGAACAAAACTTAAAACTTTCAAAATTTAAAGGGGGGGAAAAGGTGGACAGCACGACTTACAAATAGTTGATTGGCAGCTTGATTTATTTGACAACCACTCATCCTGATCTATCTTATCCAGTCAGTATTCATTCACGTTTTATGTAGGAACCACTAGACAGCCACTGGAATGCAGCCGAAAGAGTTCTTTGATATATCCAAGGAACAAAAGATTTTGGTCTTCTTTACAAAAAGACTAAAATTTTTTTACTTGGTGGATTTTCAGATGTCGACTTTGCTGGCAGTATTTATGACAGGGCATCAACCTCTGGTAACTTAATGAACATGGGGTGAGCTGTAGTTTCCTGGAGTTACAATAAGCAAACTACAGTGGCAACTTCTTCAGCAGAAGCAGAGTACATTTCAGCATGGGAAGCAGCATGTGAGATTGTTTGGTTACGTCGATTTTTACAGGACTTGGGGATTCCTCCAACAGAAGCTACTTCATTATTCATCGACAATCAATCAGCAATAAAGCTTGCCAGGAATCTAGTTTTTCATTCAAAGACAAAGCATGTGGACACCAAGTATCATCATATCAGATCTCTCATTGCAAAGGACGTCATCAATCCACTGTTTTTCCCTTCAGAAGACCAGACCTTCGACATTTTCACAAAACCTCTTGGTAGAATAAAGTTTACTAAGTTCAGGGATGAACTTGGTATCTGTTGTAATGTATCTTTGGATCATAGGGGGGAATGTTAGATGATCGAAAATAAATTTTATCATAGGTTATAGTGTTTGAATAAAATAATTATTAATTTAAGATATTAAATTAATAATTATTATTCTAGAATATTTAATAAATCTTTGAGATATTTAGAAATAGAAATTTGTTATTAAAAGTTAGGACTCTAGAAAAGAGTCGTTTCCCCTGAAACTCTAAGTTAGGA
Source organism: Pinus albicaulis (assembly GCA_034641835.2). Taxonomy (NCBI): domain Eukaryota; kingdom Viridiplantae; phylum Streptophyta; class Pinopsida; order Pinales; family Pinaceae; genus Pinus; species Pinus albicaulis. The sequence continues at coordinate 622,057,711 of CM076572.1, read as the reverse complement.
ATTGAAGTTAAGAGAGTGGTTAGAAGCTCATTTATTGTAGATGGACACTTGTTTATTTTCCAAGTGATCCATAACTAGATTAAGTTAGAACATAGAGCTTATAAATAGGTTAGTTTCCTATTTTCATTGTAATGTGTAATGAGAGAATGTGAGAGTGTGAGTTTACGTGTGTAAACTCCTGTAATTTGCTATGTAATCTTTTTGCTTGATCAATAAAGTTGTGTGTCTGAGGACATACGCACTTTCAAATTTATTTTGCCAAGTTGGATCTTCGTTCAGGATATCATCAAATTAGAATGAAGACTGACGATATTTTGAAAACAACATTTCGAACTCACGAGGGTCATTATGAATTTTTGGTCATGCCTTTTGGCCTTACCAATGCACCTTCTACATTTCAAGGGTTGATGAATTCCATTTTCAAGCCCTTCCTTAGAAAATTTGTGCTAGTATTTTTTGATGATATACTAATCTACAGCAGGTCTTGGAAGGATCATGTTGAACATGTTGACAGGGTGCTCAAACTATTGCAGGAGAAACAATTATATACAAAAACATCCAAATGTTTCTTTGGAGTACAAGAGGTGGAATATCTGGGTCATATTATATCTCACGAGGGTGTTAAAGTAGACCCTAACAAAATTAAAACCATTAAGGAATGGAAAGTCCCCAAGACAATAAAGCAGTTGCGAGGATTTCTCGGGTTAACAGGCTATTATCGCAAGTTTGTTAAGAATTATGGGAGAATAGCAGCACCTCTGACAACATTATTGAAGAAAGATGCATTTTCAAGGACTCCTGAAGCAACTAAGGCCTTTGAACATCTTAAAGAGGCAATGTGCCTAGCACCGGTCTTAGCTACGCCAGACTTCACAAAAACCTTTATTGTGGAATGTGATGCCTCAGGAAATGGAATTGGTGCAGTTTTAATGCAGGAAGGAAGACCCATTGGTTTTGAAAGTCATCCAATCAAAGGAAAGTATTTACAGAAACCTATTTATGAGAAGGAAATGTTAGCAATACTGCATGCACTAAAGAAATGGCGAACTTACCTAATGGGAAGACACTTCAAGGTAAAAGCTGATCATGATAGTCTTAAACACTTTTTGGAACAAAGACTATCTTCAGAAGAGCAGCAAAAATGGGTCACAAAGATGTTGGGTTATGACTTTGAAATAATCTACAAAAAAGGAAAGCTTAATGTTGTTGCAGATGCACTCTCAAGAAAGAATGAAGAGGTGGAAGCATGGCTTTGTGCCATTTCTATTATCCAACCGGATTGGATAACCGAAGCAAGAGATGAATGGAAGAAGGACAAAGATGTATGGACACTCATTCAAAAGTTGCAGCAAGATCCTAGTACATCTGATACATTTAGTTGGAAAAATGATTCCTTATGGTACAAGGATCGCTTATATCTTTGTAAGAATTCCCAACTAAAACAAAAGAATCTTCCGAAATTGCACACTTCTCCTTTAGGAGGACACTCAGGATTTTTAAAAACTTACCACAGGGTGAAGAAGAATTTTTTTGGGATGGCCTTAAATCTGATATTCGAAAGTTTGTGGCGGAATGTTTGGTTTGCCAGCAGAATAAAGTGGAAACAATTAAGACCCCAGGACTTCTACAACCTTTATCCATTCCAAGTCAACGTTGGGAGGAGATTTCAATGGATTTTATCACGGGTTTACTCAATTAGCTCATATCTCATCTTATCATCCTAAAATATTTGTTTCAAGCCGAGATAAACAAATAAATTTTGGAAGAGGATATCTTGATTTGTTTGTATACGATAAACAAACACGAGTAGATTCGATGGTTACCTCTTGCTAAATGGTGGTATAACACTTCCTTCCATACTGCAGCAAAAATGACCCCATTTATGGCACTTTATGGATATCATCCACCATCCATCACATCATATGTAAGGGAAAATTCGAAGGTTCAAGCAGTGGAAGATCACATCGAGCATCAGCAAGAAGTTCTCCAACTCTTAAAGGATAACCTGAATTTGGCACAAAATCGAATGAAACAACGGGCAGATCAACATCGCAGTGAGAGAAGTTTTGATGTAGGAGATTGGGTATTTTTACGGCTACAACCATACAAACAAATGTCCCTCAAGCAAGCTAAGAAGGATAATAAATTATCACCAAAGTACTATGGTCCTTACAAAGTGTTGCAAAAGATTGGTTCTATGGCATACAAATTGGAGCTTCCTGCTTCTTCGCGAGTACATCCAGTTTTCCATGTTTCATGCTTAAAAAAGGTTATAGGTGAAAATCTTCCAGTTCAAACAATATTGCCAGAACTTGATGAGGAAAGAAAAATCATATTGGAACCTGAAGCGGTCATGGAAACAAGAGCTCGACAGCTACGGAATCGATCAATTTCAGAGTATCTCATCAAGTGGAAGAACTTACCCACTGAAGATTCTACATGGGAGGATGAGAATTTTATACAGAAGCACCCCGAGCTACTCAAGTGTTGAGGACAACACTTTTTTGAAGGAGAGGGGCATGTTAGGTCGGCTAGGATTACATTGTGGCCCACTAGGATTACATTATGGCCCCATGGACTCCTATATATAGAAAGGAGGTTTTGTAATTTGAATAATTCAAGAATTGTTCATTCATGTAATGTATTGGAGGTTGCGCCCTTGAAGTGGCTTATTTCTAAGGGTTGATATCTCTTTTCTTTCTATTTTTGGAGCTGGTTACACAACACATTCCAACTCTACCAAGCTCTTTTAATTTGATCACTGAAGGTGGCCAAGTTAACTGGCCACCTTTTAGCTTATTAAAACTCCTCTCCTTAAAATTAATTCATTTAATCAAATATGCATAGCGAAAGGGTGAGAAAATCATACTTGAGCCTTACCTCGTTGCCAAATGGTTGTAGGGTCTTGCATGTAGAGAGTTGGAGAACTGGAGCAATCATCACATGAGCTACCTTTATTATTTAATTCTTGCTGTGTCTTCATTTGCTATTTGAGGTGTTTACTGTGTTTGTTTGTTGTCTTTTTGCAGGTACCTCGTGGAGGCTTCAGGCTGATGCTGCTGATGTAGAATCCTCCTTGGAGTGCTATGGTTTCCTTCAGGATCAAATCTTAAACCTTTCTCTGTTGTTTTGAATGTGCCAAGCCATAGTTGGATTATTCAGGTGTTTGCACAAATGTGCTATAGGAAGAGACCATATTCCCGTAGTAGTCCGCTTTTTGTAGATTATGGATCCCAAAATGACATAAAGTGGCGAGGGAATGGTGGGAAAGCTAGAGGTGGTGTTAGGGTGCTAAGGTAGTGGCGAGGTTTAGGAGAAAAATTAAAGGAAAGGCACTGTGTTTGTGCAAAAAAAATAGTTTGTACCACAATGGCAGGATAAAGGGTTAGAGAAGGGAACCTCCATGCATGGGATGGTATGGTGATGAGGGGTGGTAGGCATAGGTAAGGTGACCCTTTTGATGCCTTTTCTTAGGACCAGAGAGTCCTGGATGACTAATTGTGGCCTTGGCCTTTCTTCCTGTAGGTGTTCAGGACTTCATGTAGCACTACAAGATTTCCTGTAGCTTTCTAGGACATCTTGTAGCAATACAGAGACATGATGAAATCCAAGTTTTTATAGATCATAGGGTGGTGGAATTTGATGGTGGGATGAGTGATGGAGTTGGAAATGGAGTGAATGGATAAAGGAGAGGAAGGGAGATGAAGGAATGCTACAAATTTGTCCATAATATGCCACTTTTAATCATCTTGTAAACAAAAACAGGTTAGTTTCCTTGGTGTTATTCCATGTTTTTTGATCTTTGGGTTTTTCCTTTTTTTTTTCCCTCTTTTTTTTTTGAAGAAAGGTGGCCTGCCTCAGAAGAGGTTTTCAACCCATAAGCCTCCCTTGGATGCCTCAAAGAGGTTTTCACCCAAGGATCTTTAATTAATTAATTTATTTTTGCTTGCTCCAGGATTGCCTCAGGGTAGTTTTCAATCTTGGAGTTGGCCTTGGATGCCTCGAAAAGATTTTCACTTAGGCCTCTTTATTTTTTCTTTTTTCTTTTTCTAGGAGGGCGATGGACTGGAAGCTATGAGGCTCCCAATTACATTCACCTCTTCGCTGATTGTGTTGATTAATTCTTCCTTGGACATGGGCCTCTTGTACATCTTCACGTTGTAAACATTAACAAGAAGAGGGATCCCCTCCTCATCTATGGTTATGATTTGCACAACTCCATTGTCATGGCATCTCTCTCTAATAGGGTCCTAGCCATATGGTCATTAACTTTCCCTTGAAGTCCTTAAATATAGAGTCATAGAGCAAAGCCCGATCTCCTTCCTAAAATTTCTTCTCTTTGATGTGCTTGTCATGCCAAAATTTCCTTTATAGCTGTATTACTTCTATGTGAAGGAGGTTCTGCATCCTAAATTCATCCAAACCATTTAGTTGAAGCAATCTTTCTTTTTGTGCCTTTGTGATATCCAAATCCATTTGAGCTGTCATTTTGAGGGTGTCATACTCAAATTATGTAGAAAGAAAAGCTTTCTTCCCATAAACTAGATCACAGGGAGCAAATCCAGTTGTTGTCTTCTAGGTTGTGTTGTAGGCCCAAGTGGTCTCTACTAATCTGTTTGCCCAATATTTTCTGTTACTACTCACAACTTGGGTAAGGATGTTCTCTAATGCTCTATTAGTCACATCCACCTACCCATTTGCTTAAGGGTGATAGGAAGTGGAATTCTTTTGCTTGATACTGTGTTGCCTCATGAGATTCTCAATCATATGGGATGTTAACTAAGCCCCTCGATCGATGACTATCTCACTGGGATACCCAAACTTGTAGAGCACATTTACTCTAAAAAATTTAGCCACCTTCTCCTCTGTTGTTGCCTTGACAACGTTTGTTTCAGCCCACTTGGTCAAATAATCAGTGATACTGTGATGTATCTCAAATGGTGGATCAATTGGTCCAATGAAGTCCATGCCCCACTTGTCAAATGGCTCCAAGGCCACCTGAGGTTGTAGATGCATTTCATCCCTCGGTGTAGGTTTCCCCATCCTTTGACACTGATCACATCTACTGGTGTATCTCCTGGCATCCCTATGGAGAGTAGGCCAATAGTAGCTAGCTTGCAAGGCTTTGAAAGTTGTCCTCTTTGCAGCAAAATGACCCCCATAGGGCCCATCATTACATGCTGAGAGGATATCAAAAACTTCCTCTTCTCTGACACATCTCCGGAGATCTGATCTAGTTCCAGTTTGAAAAAGATTACCACCAATCCAAGTGAAAGGGCCACTATTTCTTACAATTTTTCTCTTCTCTCTAGATAAAAGGTTTGGAGGAAATCTCCCAACAACTAGGTAGTTTGCTATGTTAGCAAACCAGGGAGAGAGTACTGAGATAGAAAATAAATGCTCATCTAGAAGTTGATAATCAACCATCCCTTCATCATCTCCATGCAAAGTGAGTTGATGGGCCTCTAAATTAGACACAAATTAAGGCCCATCTAACCTTTCTTAGGCACATAAAGGCTATATTAAACCTCTCCTTGTACACTTAATAATGTTTTTTTTAGCTTTAATATGTTCTTAGGAAAATTTGGATATAATTTTGTATTTGTGCCTAATATTATTTATTTTTGAAGAATATTGTGAGAATATTGGGAAGATTATGAATATTTGGAGGATGAGACAATTTAGGGACTTTCTACCTACTACAAGAGGATCAATATTGGAGAATCAATGAACAAAACATTATGAAATTATTGACAAATTATGGAGCTCTAATGATTGAGAAAATCTAGGAATGTGTTCCCTATCATTTAATGAAGATTCCTAGTGTTGGGAACAAAATCCACTATTTGAGGGATTTCGGAGGGGAAGGCTTCTTCCTTTCAAGGAGAATGCTTCCTCATAATTTTGTATAATTACCAATTCTAATTGGCCTCTAGGGGCATGCATTTTTTAGTCTTCTTGTGGAGAAAAATTGTTGTTTAGTAGCTCAATTTTCATTTCTTGCAGGGATGTACTAGGATTGATTCAAATAATGAAGTTTGGTGCCATTTTTAGCTTCTAAATATTGGTTTCTTCCATAGGACTCTGAGTCTCCTTGGAATTGGCCATCCTAAGAGCCTTAGAGCTCTCTTGCACAATTTTTTTATGTTCTTTTCACTTCTTATTCACATGCATCTCTTGTTCTTGTTTTGCTTATTTCTGTATTTAGTATTGATGTTTTTCTTGTTGTAGGATTGAGTTAAATGATTGAAGTGAGTTTTTTTGTAGGTTATATAAAGATTCACAAACATGATTCATACTTGGATCATATTTTGAAAGTCATCTTCATCATTGAGCTACTTGGATTGGGTTACTAGTTCATGAATATAGGATTTCTAGAAGTCCCTTTTAATAAGATAGTAGTAATTTTCTGCTATTTTTTAGAACATGTTAAAAAAATTCATTTGAGTTGATTCCATTTGGATTTGGCCATAAATAAATTCAAGTTAATAACAAAATTTACCCCATTGCATTTTCACTTGATTAGATTAGGCATTTGATAGGTTAACCAACTCATTAGTTCATGAATTTCCAGTTTTTAGAGTATTAATTTTTTGTTATTTTTTAGCACATGTGAATAGGGGTATTTTGGAGTGATTCCATTTGGAATGGAGACCTAAGACATCCTAATTAATAATAAAATTTGTCCATCAGATTTTCATTTGATTTACTTATTCATTTGGTGAGTTATATCCTAAACAAGACTTCTTGTAGCAAAAACAGAACTTCCTGAAGAAAAAAAAAAGCTTCCTGTAACACTCTTGTAGCACATGTAAACTTGACCAAATTTTCTTGCAAATATTGGTTTTTTTCTCTTAGGCTTGAATCATGACCCCTAGGATCTAAATACATGATCTAGGAAGAATAAACACCACTTAATACAAGCATTTTTGCAAAGTAGATTAGGCCTATTTATTTGAATTCATGCTCTTAGGATTTTAATTACAAATTGTTGTTCTTGCCTAGGATTAATTACTTTTCAAAGGAACACTTCCATTTCTAAAATTAGTTCAGGCTTTGATTTCATGACATTCACTCCATTACATCATATCACAAAAATAAAAACACATTGTATGTTGCACATGTAGTGTTGATACCTCTTAAGTTTGTACGAAACTTGGATTGATAATTAAAGTCAGTAGCCTTGGTAGTTGCAACACTCTTGAAATACTTCGGCTCATCACTTTTTGGCGCCGTTGCTGGGGAAGGGTAAAATTATGCATTGTTTTCTTCCATATTTGATTCATTTCTTTCACTTTATGCAAAAACAAAAAAATTGAATTAGGCATATTTAATTTCAAAAACAAAAAATTGCATTGCATTAGCATTCTGATTCAATTTTTTTCTATAAAAAAAAAACCACTTCTCCAACACCAACCCCCCCATTTGATCATGTGGTTAGTAAGAATCACATCACCATACACTTTTATAGGGAGAAGAAGAAGAAGTGGCAAAGAAGATAGAAGAAATGGATGGAGATGATGACAATTAAGAAGATTCTCTTGGATTTCCCATTCAAGATACTTATGTCAGTGTGCATATGAAGAACATCACTCCATCTTTCCTTCCCAACTTCCATGGTACGAGGTCAGAGGATCCATAAACCTTTCTCTTTGGATTTAAAATTATTTGTAGACCTTATGATTACTTATTAAACGCTCAAAAATTGAAATTGACTCCAACAACATTGAAGGATAGAGCTCCTAAATGGTTCATGAGTTTACGTACTAATTCAATAAGATCATGGAATGATATGCAAAAGATATTCCTAGAAAAATATTAAGATCATGATATTAAAGAATAAATTTTTAGAATGAATCAAAAAGAAGATGAGAGCCTTGAGGATATAATAGAGAGGTTCATGTATAATGTTAAGAGGGGAAAATTACATGATTTAGGATTTGACACACTAAAAACCCTCTTCTTAGAACAATTAGGGATGAGTGGATTGATCTCCTTGATCTCATGAGTAGAGGAGATGTATATCAATTATCATTTGAAGAAATTTGTGAAACATGCAAGCGCATCTCAAGAGGAAAGGAAAGCGTAAGTAAATCAACATCGAGATCTGTAAGTCAAGTTGAGATTGGAAATTTGTTTGACAACATTAAAACATAAATTCTTAGCAATCTAAGTGAAGAAATAGAAATGTTAAGAATGAAAAATGAGTAAAAATAAGATGTTGATATTTGTGTTATCCATTCAGAATCACATGCTACTAAATATTTCTCATCATCACCGAGGGTGAAGGAAGTTTACCAAAAGGACAATAGAGAAATCCAATCACCAAAGCAGCTATGTTATGTAGCTCCAAGAAGACCATGGAAGCCTAGTCAACCTGGTATGATGCAAGAGCCTAATTCACAATTTCAAGGTTATGTACATCCATCTAAATGTAATTAGAACACACCCTTTCCTTGGACACCTTGGCCATCTCAACCCAAAAACCAATATTGGCCACAAGGTTGGTAAGAACCTTATGGGAGAAATCCACAATATCCTCAATATTTCCCTCAATATCCTTGGCATACCCAACTCCATGTTATCCCTACCATCAACCTCCACCACAACCACAACCCCAACCACATCCATCTCAAAGATCCACTCCCACTCAACTACCTGTACTACCATTTCCAAACCCACACAAGGAAGTAGCTCAACCCACTTACAAGGAGATTAGATTAGATTATCATACCTCAAAAAACAAGGAGATTCTATTAGCCAAGAATGGAAACTGAGGATGTTGTCTATAACTGGGATTCCGTCGGAGTAACCAAGTGGAGTACCCTGGCCCGCCCAACTATGACTGGCTTTATGGCTCTATGTGAGGTGATTCTGTTGGCTATGTGGGGCTATGTCATAATGTGATATGAACCTCACTCAAACAATGAGTAATCCTATATAATAATGCTAGGTCATTCCCTCCATCTAGCCTAGGTAATCATGTTCCCAAGGCTTCATATCGCGACAACTTGATAAAATAAATATCTCTCTCTCATATCATGACACCAACGTGGGTGGAACTAAAACAATTCCATTTCGTGTCTCAGTCGCTTGGTTCAATGAGTGCTTAGATGATGGGTTAACTGTGAATTATTTCAGACGAACTGTGGACTGGAGGTTTGAACTGTGTTCAATTGAACTGGGTGATTTGAGAACTGAGGATTGGCTGTTCTTAACTGTGGCTTTAGGTTAACGCCCCTAGTTCTTGGCGTTCTTATTCATTTGTGCAGGTAGATGTGTCTCGTTCGGTGGCAAATGGGGTAACAACATCTCTTGCGTCATATGGTGGGTCAATGAATGGGTGTGACGGGTGCCATTCTCGAGTTGTTAGGTCTAGCAACACGTCTAGCCATCCTATTATAGGTAGGGCATGGGGGAAATTAGAAAAATCAAGCAACCGTTGACAAGTTTGTTTATTAATCTCCAGGGATAGCAAGATGAGAAATAAACACTTCCCTCTTCGGCATTGGCTCGATCAGCAGATGGGTTCACTGGACTTGAGGTGTTTTCACTGTTTCACGACGGGTTCCTTCTCTCTCGGGTATGGCGTGATGTTGAAGGGTATCCATTGCTAGGGGGAATTCTCTTTCGGTTGGATATGCGTTGAAGGTGACTCGGGGATGTGATGAAGGGGAACTTCTCTCTGGGCCATCAATGTGTGATTATCTCTCGATTAAGGTGTGAACGGGGTAAGGAAAACAGGGTACGTTGAACGAGGACATCTCTTGTTAGCCAGTGATTGGATCCTTCTGTTGATAGCCAGTGATGGGGAACTTCTCTTCCTTCTCAGGTATCCTATGATGGGGGATTTCTATTTTTCAAGTATGAAAACATGGGGTACATCTCTTTTATTACATATGATAACATGGCTCAATGTCTTCTGGTAATCACGTGGGAACCATAATCAATCTTCTCATTCGGTGAATCGATCAGGTCTAGAGATCAGCGCTATAAGTCAGTTCTCAATTGATTCAATCTCATAGGCTCCTTCTATCTTATTAGAGCATAGCACCACTGAAGTAATCTCTTCAGGGTCCCCCGGGCAAGTGAGACCAACTATAGTATACTACATTCAAACTAAAGAGAAACTAAATACTATTTCTCTTAAATAAGTATAAAGTACCCTCCTACATTCTGTTATTGAGTATAGGTAGAGCGGTTATATTATCAGTGTTTGGTGGGCTCTTTCAAGTGACAGGTCATCTTTCTTCTATTGGTCCATTTGTCCTCCCAGGTGTGTCCCGTGGTCGTCATGCTCTCTCATGGGTGTGTGTCGTTGTCCAGGCTCTTTTTCTTTTTATAGCCCAAGGACGTCTTTATGAATTCAAGATGTGCGTATGAAAAAAAGGCTGATGTAGGGGTAATAGATTCTAGCTGGTGGGAAATGGTAAGGAAGGCAAGATTTCAATCTATATCATGACGACCAAATGGATGTGTGTCTATAGAGAGTGTAATGGGTAAGAACCTAATGATGTGGCTTGAACAGGTTAAGTGTAAGGTGAAAAGACCATTCTTTGTTCCGTTCCTATTGAGTTAGGTCAAAGCTATACCAAGAAGGCTATAAGGTATTACCATGTTCAGTCCCATAGTTTAAGGGTAAAGGTGGGCATCCTCCTTCGTCTGTTCGTTGTGTATAGGTCTACTAGCGTTCATAGTTTCTTTTTTTGGGGCTTTTTCAAGTGACGGGTTCTTAATCAATTGGTCTAGGCATCCGTTCAGTTGTCCAGTTTTCCCATCCAAGCATCCGTGTCAAGTTGTCTAGCTGTCCAGTCAAGTAAAGTCATCCCGTTCTATCCTCCCTTGTGTAGAAGGCCTCTATGGATTAATGACAGGTCCTTTCTCTTCTATCATCTATTGGTCAAGGCATCCTCCCTCATGGATAAGGCCTCTATGGAATCAATAAGGCGTAATGTGTGGCAGAACAGAAGGCTGACGTAAGGTAATATTTTCTCGCTATTGGGAATGCATAAGGAAGGCGTAATCAATATTTATGACGACAAATTAATGTCTTAGGTTATATAAAGCATATAAGACAAGGCCTAATGATGTTAGGGTTAAGTGAAGTAAGGTCTAAGAGGGCAGTAAGTCATGTTCTGTATTGTGGGCAAGAGGATTGACTGTTGTTCCGTCCCGTTAAGTGTCCAAGAGGGCTAATAATAAGTATTACACCGTTGTTCCATCCCATAGATTTCAAGGGTTAATGTGGGCATGTATCCATTGTTGTAGGTAACGCGGATGTATTTGAACGTCTCTATCTTTTTTCTTTCCTCTCCTTCATGGGTGGAAGGAAATTATCATTATCAATCAATAAAAATCATTATGGACTAGCGTAAGCCATTACTAGGGATCTTGGTAAGCCATCATCTCATGGGGGGCGTTATAAGTCATCATGACCAAATTCAAGCGAGGATAAAAGGAGAAGGCGTAATGGTAGGATTTCTTCCATAAGGCCTAATGTGTGTAAGAACAGAAAGCGTGTCGTGGTTTCTTGATGCGGGGCTTGATGTGGGGAGTTGGCTCTCTAACTACCGGGGCTAAATGAATTACCACCAGTCGTCAATATGAACCAGGGTAGCTGGCTATATAACTACCGGGTTTTTCAATATGGAAGACTAGTTGTGTCTATGAACCCGAGTAGTTGTAAGTTGATCGGGTCGTGAGCTGAGAATGGGTAGTAAGGGGTAAATATCAAGTAATGGAGCTGCTAATGGGACTGCTGGGTACGCTGGTGCAGGGGCCGTGATATTTTGATTGGGACGCTAGGTGTAGGGTAGTTCAATTGGCAGGTCAGTTGAACCACCTCTCTGGGAAGATGTGTCAGTTTTCACAAAATGAAAAGACACCTCATTTCAAGTCATGTGAGGGGGCTTTGTCCCTCACCTAAGGAAGGTATACTCAGATAAAGAAAAGTCACCTCCTTAGCATCATATAATCATTCATTCTTAGCATTTTTTATCTCTTGGAGATTTAAACTAGGCTTGGAAACCTTCTTGTGCATATACTTGTGTCTTTGAGAAACATTTATTGAGAGTAGGCAGCAACACTCACTATAATGTGAATAAATGAGGGGTGAGTCAATCAATTAATCCATCAAGCAACTTTGTTGAGTCCCCTTACATTTGACGATTAGCCTCCATAGGAGGGAGGGGTATAATGGGTCCTTACCTTACATTTACAAATTCTCACTTTCATGAAAGTGGTTTGGTCACAGTACCAGCCAATAAGAAAATGTATGTTATTTTGGTGGTCCCAGCCTCAGATCTCAGATAAGGTTAGGTTGGTAGGTGAGAGGTATAGCAGCTGGGTTGGCTGGTTGGGTTGACTAATGAGTGTGTGGGTGGGCGTTGGTGTTCAGGTCTGGCTGCTTGGTTGATCAAGCTTGCTTTTGGGATTGGACCACTTAGTTTCCATTATCACACGCATAGTTACCGCCTTCTTTACTTTCCCTTCTTACTTGCTTTTGTTCGGCCTACCTAGATGAGTTAGTGTCTTGGTTAGGGCCTAATCAAAAGGGCCTATCCACCTTCACTTGGTTAGATACCGTCAACCAGTGCTCGTCATTAATATCTTTCCTTTCCAGGGATTATGGGGATTCTATTACGTAGTGGATATCCCACAAATAACTAAATGCTCGGAGCTATACGAGGGTCTTGAAAGGTTAGTTTGGCAATAAAAGCAATAGGAAAGCCCCACCCAAGTTAGAGAAAGGAAAAGCTATTTGATACAGTTTCAAGCCCGACATTCTTTAAGTATATAAAAGAAAGATAAATAAGTATATGAAAGAAAGATAAATAAAGGAATGGTGTTAGTTAGTTATATATGAGCATGTGGTAGTTGAGGTTCCGTTAGTTCCTTGCTTCAAGTGTACAAGACTCGATAACAAGCTCATAAGCCATCCTATAGAATGACCAGTAAGAAAGCCTAAGGAAAGGACAGGACCAACAAGCTCATTCCTTGCAGGTGTCACTGGAACCAATGAGCTCATTAATCAGCTCCTACCGTCCCTTTTCGGGTGAGGCAGTGGAGAAACTACTATGGTGAGTGGGTTGGTGTTCTCAGTGAGCCTATAAGGTGTTACCCGCCATTGAGTAAGTTCTGCCTAACTATGTTTTTGGATCCTTTCCAACCAGAAATAGAAATTTATTATCCGTAACAATATTGGTTGGTCATGAAATGATGACGAAATGAACCTACCGCACTAACAAACTGATCCTTGGATCCACTCCTTGGAAAAGATGTGAGTAATGATGCTCCTAAGGATGATGGAGATAGGGATGACGATGAATAGACATAACAAAGATGTGATGCTCCATGTACAACTCCTCCAATCAATAAAGAAAAGCACACTAGGTGCAACATACTATATAAGCAACACAAAAGTATAAATGAAAGCACAACATCTCGCGAAGCGACCCTGTCCGTATGGGTTTATTCTGTGCACCGTACCTCACTCGCCTCAGGAAATAACCTTCTCTTCTTCTCGATGAATAAGAATAGGTAAAGGTGTCGTAAGGCCGCTTGATCGTAAGGGAAAGGAGGATGGTTCTCTTAAAGCCAATCATATGAATCCAGTAGCCTGTGAGGAAGAAAGGCCCCAATACAACTATTAAGGAGAGTGAGGGTTAATGAAAATACATGATTACTACACGATCACTTTAAAGAATAATATTGGTGGAAGTACTTGATCAATCAAAGCTCCTTATCAACTAACCCATCCATGTTATAGTGGTTATAGCATTCACCGGCCTTTAGCGGCCTAAGATGTGTAGACAATGTTCACCGGTAAGATGTGCAGGGAGAAATCACCGGCCTTATATGTGCAACAAGCATATGCATAAGGATATGTAGCAAAAATAAGATGCAGCAACAAGGCCCCAAAAAAAAGAAGGTTAAGGCAATAATCATAAAAAATGTAACCCGAATACGGATGGTTAAGGCAGTTAATCGGATATTCAAAAATGAAGAAGGTAATGAGTATAATATCTAACCAAATATGTTCTAAAATCCGAATCAAATCTGAATATAAGAAAACATAAGTAAGGAACAACTGAATATGGTAAGGTAGTAGGGAAGAAAACCAATATGGGGAAACAAGGAAGGCTGCAGTAGGGAAGAACAAATACGGTACAATTATGGTACAATTATGTTATGGTACAAATATGGTAGGTGTCATTAAGCAAACTGCCTACAATCTCTGTATCTCCGCATCACAACAAGGTCCTAAGGCCCTTTCACTATGCCATCCTACCCCGCCGGTAACTTTTTCACCCGGGTAACTTACCTACTTCGATAATGGTTCCCTTTATAATGGTCGCCGGTAATAACATGCATGTCTTAGCCAATTTGGTGGATCAAGTCAGGACCCTGCGCCCCAATCTGGCAAATGAAATAAGGAAGAAGACGACTCTTCATTTACCCACAATATCAATCAATCATTCAATTTCACGTTACACGCTCACCGACCTAAGATGCAGCAAGGGGGAAATCCAAATATGCCTGGTACCTACAATATCTGTGGTTCTTCCCTGTGTGTCAGTCAGGCAGGCCCCTTGAAAGTTGCACCATATTCTAACTATCCCCTCCTTGTTCCCGCCTCCCTTATTCCCCCGCTTACCTTAGTGAGTGTTGCCTCTCTGAGGTTTGGCCCCTATTAGTTGTGCCCCCCCAAAGTTCCTCCCCCCCCCCGTTGGGCGCGCAGACGGACATGACCCCGCACTTACTTACAAAGAGAAAGGTAGGTACACCATGATAGAAAGGTAGGTTTGCAATGGGGTCCTTATCTTACACCTACAAAAGAAAAGAGATAGGTGGTGTAGTTGGTCCTTACCGTTCTTATTCCTTTCTCCACTGCGCCTAATAAAACTCCAAGACTTTGAAGTACTTATCGGAATAACATGTTTTCATAGGTAAACCGATAAGGAAAGAGATATGTCTCGCCCGACCTAGCATTACCTTGCTTACTATCTCATTATACTCGGCCTTCAAGCTTCCTTTTGATTGAATGCCTACCTAGGAATGTGTTTTTCGGTCAATATCGATCAATAAGAAAAGATGGACGGTAATGGTCCTCATCAACCTACCAATTTCTCTTGTCGCCCAAAGCTGTTGTCTTTTTTCGAAGCCGTATCACAAATGACTGTACATAAGAAAATGTAGCAATGGAGGTGGTTCTTACCCCAGCCAATTTATCTGACCCGAAGCTGTATCATGAAGCTACCTTATCTCGAAGCTTTCTTATCAAGTGAATTTCTAAAAAAAGAGGATTTATATTATACTGTATCCTATCCGATGTCTTCTTACGACGAAAAACTACCAATCAAAATATATGCGTACAGTAACAATAATAATCTAACAATCGGTTAACCAACCATTGACCGTTGAGGGTACAATCGGTCCTTACCTTGCGCTTACAAAGAAATAGAAGGTGCAATTGACCTTGCACTTACCCTACAAAGGAAGGTGCAACAGTTGGTCCTTCTTACCTTCTTACACCGCCTATGACTGCTCGCTCTTTAAGGAAAACAGTTAGGTCAGTACCAACCATTCGAATCTACCTAACCTTAATCTGCCTTAGGGTTTTGCCTTACTGAAGATCCTACCTTGGGGTCCTGCTACCTAACCTGAGTCTAGTCTGAAAGGATCCTACTTCACTAGAGCCTATTCTAACCTGAGTCCGCCTGAAGGAGGTCCTTCTAACCTTACTTATGGTCCTACTTTTCAATAGATACAATAATAGCGTTTGACATGATTGCTTCAGTGTACAACTTATAATACTGTTCTTGTAGCTACTCTATCTCCTATTGAATATTATTCTCAGGTTCTGCAAGGAAGGTTAGTAAGGCCTAAAGACCATAAGGGTGAGGGTGAGCCAGCCCAAACTCTCGATAACAGGAGAGGTAGCGTTAAGCGATCTCGATCGACCCAAGGAGGGTGAGGTAGCGAACTTGAAGAACTAAAGGCCTGGTAGGGACTCACTATTCATATGGTGAGGGTGAGGATGAGCCAGCCGAACTCTCGACAACAGGAGAGGATGCCCCCGACAGGGCTCGACCAACGGGAGAGGTAACGTGCGAGGAGAGGGTGTTAACGTTCACCATTCATATGGTGAGGAGAAACTCTATTTTGGGGGAGGTCCCCCAAAAGAGAGGAAATCGAAGAACTAAAGGCCCGGTAGGGACTCACTATTCATATGGTAAGGGCCACCATCACCGCCATCATGCACCTGGCAAGGCTCGACCAACGGGAGAGGTACGTTTAGTGGCTCGACTAAAAGGAGAGGATTCCAGGTGTCGCTAATACCCAAGAGTCAATTAATGCTCATACTCCATGCTGGTACTCGATCCCAAGAGTTAATGCAATATATACCAGGAGTCATTTTATTATTATATTTTGGTGAATCGATGGAGATGCTTTTAATTGCCTCCATGTTTAATTTTATCCCTTCTTTGAACCAATGCCTTCTTGTCTGTCTTTGAACCCATAAGTCCATCATTAACCAACTGTATATGCATGGATGCCAAGACAACTCATTCACAGGAGGTGCCAAGACACACGAAGGAGGCCTTATCTGAAGGCCTAACCGTAGCTACAACCCTTGCCTTTACTGTCCTTGTCCTAGCTTATGCCTTTGCTGCTATTATTGATGCTGGTAGTGGATAAGCTGGATAAGCCACCATGTACCTTTAGTATATGGATCATCCGGAACAATGGACTATTTATCCCTATTACGACCACGAGCATCGGACTCTGAAGCACGATCACTATGGTCAGACTCTAGCTCTCAATAACCAAGACCTGGCGACCTGGAGCTTCATCCAGAACATATGGAATAGAATCTCGATCACGAAGATTAGAACTACGGGTCTCATACTATGACTCATGAGCATGAAACTCTGAACCCTTATAATGAAGGTATTGATCTGGGTATGTGGCTGGGTCTAGGTATGCGCCTAGGGATGCTACTAGTAGGGATGCTGCTTTGTATAGATATGAATCACGAGGGTCGTATGGATATTTTTATATCTATAATATGGATGGATCCGTCTCTCTACCATAAGCATCCGACTCACAGGCACTATGTTGCAGTCTGGATCACAAAGGTCTGGGTCTCACTCATGAACAACAACTACTGATTATCTCTTTTACCAAGCTGATGAACTTCAACCTGTTGACCCAGCGTCTATTGTTCAGGTTGAAGCATAAGAGATAGGAGCAAAGCAAGCATATGAGTAAGCTTCCTCACTAGTCCTAGCTTACGGATCAATTCTATCTTATCCAGGTGCAAAGCTAGTTGTTTGGGAGGAAGAGACAATTTATCATGGCCGTCTCCACCTAACCCCCGTATTCACTCGTTCCATTGATAAGGTCAAATATATTGATATTTCCCGCGTGCTTACAGCCTAAGTTATAATACCCCGTTGGTAGAATTTGCATACACACACACACACACACACACACACACACACACACACACACACATATAGCTACTTGCCCCTATACGCTGTGCTCCTTATACTGTCAGATTTGTACATGTCATTACAGGGATTTTACTAGGAATATGGTAGTATGGGGAGGAGTAGTTGCCCCTGTCCTTTTGTTAATGACATAGTTTCATAAAGAATTAATGATTTGAATCTCTCTGGGCATGTGCTTCCATCCGAAGTTCTAGTCTATAGCGGGTAGTCACTTTGTTGCTATCGTTGCACTGGTGTTTAAGGTTCCCTTCTAGTAGTTGGGAAAGCTAATATGTGGCATGATACAAGACACACAAAATAACTATGAGACGTACATGTTTGGAATGTAACTATTGGACTAGGACCAGAGGCTTCTCCGTCTGTTGATTTTGGTTCACCTGCTGGTGGGTATCAATCTTGAAAAAATGTCTCTTATTTCCTATGAATAGAACAGGAAAGTACGCTAGGCAAGGCTATGGCTCTAAACCCAGAAGGGATGTTATGGGGAATGGAATAGGAAGGTATGCTGGGCAATATGGCACTGAATAAACTGGGGCTACTAGCTCTAGATCTCACTCTCGATCAACTCAATCAACTTAGTAAACTGGGTATGGCTCTCAGTCTTGGTCAAATGCATCTGGATCTGTCGCGTATGGTTATATATTTGATTATTGCATTAGAGGTTCATAGGCGTGTAGGTGTGACTGGAGAGTGTAACACGTAGGTTTAATCACATATTAAGTGTAAATAGGCTTTGGAAGGGATTGAAAGAGAGAGAGAGAGTTCCACCCAAGAAATATCGATATATATATCTAGCCTAGCCTAGCTCAGAAGGCAGGTGCTAACTAAGAGGGAGGTGGGGAAGGGACGCTATGCTCGGGTCAATATCGATCGTATGAGATGGATGGATGAGAGAAATACTTCCTTCTCACATCCCCCACCCAAGAAGTCAAAGGAAGAAATTGATATCTAAAATGGAGATATCGGCGAGGATATAAATGACTCCTGGATTCATGCGGTAAGTCTTATAATGCCTCATTTATTTATGGAGAGAAAACCTAGTTACAGAACCAAGGTACAGAGCCAGGTGTGACCGCGCTTATACCAATTCTCCAGTTAGACATACTATTGATCAACACTTTGTACCTCGACTTTTTATGGCCTTAATGATTCGGATACAACACCGGCGTTCGAGAACCAACAAACACTTCCTATTGACATATTCTTACTTTGGGTACCACTGTGATTTACCATTTACTATTACCTACTACCCACCTACCTTAGCCTTATTTGAAGGATGGAATCACCTTACATGCATTTCTTCAGCTATTTGCCTTAATACAATTGCAAGTTCAAGACCCCGGTGGAAATTCATTCAGTGGTATAGTTGAACAGGTCTAGGGTGTTTAGGTGGGTAGGTTAGAAGGGGTAAGGGTAGGGAAGGGTATGATGGGTAGAAAGTCAAGGTAAGGATGAGGTAGTCTGTCTGATCCCGTCCTGATACCTGCTGATAAGAGGATACTAGTTGTACCCCCTAAGCGCTTAATTTCTCAAGTGAGATAGGTGCTAGTTCTTAAGGTGGACAGGTAGTTAGGAAACACTTTAGTAAGGGAGAAAAGGGTAAGGCTGAGGGATGAAGTGATTCGGTCCTGTCCAACTCCTGCTACCTTTCCTGTTGCTTTTAATCGATCTCTGTTTGGGTATGGAATTGGATTTGGATATCCTACTACGAGGTCAACCACCTTTGGATCTATATCTGTTGCTTTCTTTACTCCAGGTGGTTCTACTAGTGTTTATTCAAGCCCGACTGCTTGTTCTACCTAAATGAATGAAAGGGAAAATCCGAAACGAGTGAGTGTGTATATGTATTTAGAGGGAAGTAAAAGGGTTGACCTTATATTTGTATGGTTATCGTTTTTAATGGAGGCACCACGCCTCTTTTTTTTATCTGGTCTTTCCAAGTCCTGTTTTGGGTGGTGAATCACATGTCTCCGAAATAAGTAAGATAAGAGGAGGGGAACTAGGATTATGTTTGGGAAAAAACACCATGCATAGGCGCCCCAAGCATACATATAGGGAAACCCTTTCAATCTTGCTTGGTATCACGGGGCATTGAATGCCCAAGCGTTAGGACCCATTATGGAAGATCGTCTAAATAGTGGAGTGGGTGAACAATGTCGACTTCGTCCATCGATTTGGTTGGCATATATGAGCAAGCGGGTTTATGGTTGATGTGACATGTCCTCAGGGGCAGTGTGCTCATCTCACAGCGGGGTAATGGAGTGCTGGGTAAGTGGATAGTATCTGTAACTTAAGTTAGTACAAATTAAGGCAAGCAATTGGAACTCCATCCATCGATAAGTAGTAAGTTATTTCGAGTAAATTTCAAGTGCAAGGAGGGACTAATCACCTGATAGAAGGAGGGTGAGGAGTGCGTGAGTGAAGTGATAGGATGCATCATGTATGTACTGGGCGAGAGGAAGTAGAGGTAGAATATTAATACCAGAATTGGCTAAGCCTCCAGTTATGCTTTTAAGAGCATAGATGGTTTTCTTGATGGATTTTCACTCACGTGCTATTATTATTGATCTAGGTGGATTGATCTACTTAATAAACGAATTCCATTCATCTACCGGGTAAGCCAAATAAATCACAGAGAGAGTTGATTCACTAAATCTGTCCCTTTTTTTTTTTGGGGGGGGGGGGGGAAGGAACCCTCTCGATAACAAAGCCTCCCCCCCTTTTTTTTCTACCTGCCCTATTAGCGTAGTGAGCGGGCACCGTTTTCAGGATGACAAGGTCGCCTTCCCCTTGGGCGGGAAACCCCAAGCTACGCGTGGTCAAGCACCTCAGAAAGCCTTATTATAGCCTCTTGTTGCTACGCACTTCAGGATGGCCTTGCTATAACATAACTTCACCAAATAATTTCACACTGATGTATCGCCCTCGACCGAGTCATCATTATACTCTATAGGCCTTATCGATCAAAATGGGAGGTTTACTATCTATAAGTAAATCCATTTTCCCCACCAGACAAATAAGGAAATACCTTTCCCGAGCCAAGCGAGCAGGGGAAACAATTGAAACCTTTTACTTCAAGGGGCATAGTGAGGGGAAGGTGAAACCCTACTTAGCTTAACTTCAATCCGCTTAACGGGGAAGGGGGGGGGGTGGGCGGTCGCCCACCGACCGATAAGATCTCTGAGATTAACCAGCTAGCTGCCCTATCTATTCATCTCTATTGAAGAGGATTCAGCTGCTTGCGCGAGTAACCTTCTCACTTATAGCTCCGAGTAACCCTCCTCTAGGCTCCACTGGACGACATCGACGTTCCTCCCATCGTCTGACTGTCCTTGTGATGGTTCCCTGGGATCGAATATTCCCACCAAGGTTTACGTTGCCACAATCGATATTGGCCGGATGTTTATGTACTCTAGTATGTAATGCATGTTGCAAGGGGGCACTATAGTATAGGGATTTACCTTTATAACACATATTATGTCATACTGGCATAGCACTGTCTCCCTGCTTGCATGCAGATGATAGTGCCGCGCACCTGATATGTGAAAGTGCAAAGCAGCGCGACCCGGTTCTACATCCGAAGTGCTCGTCCAAGGAGGGAGTTTGCCTGACTCCCCGAAACCCAACTTGAATGACCAACATAAACCCCACCCACAAATTCATTAGTTTCGAATATAGTGAATCCTTCTTGATTATGAAAATTGAGGGGTTTTATATTTTTGGGTTTGTTTTCCAAAGAAAAGAATCACCCCGCTAACAGCCTCTTCCCCTTCTTCCCTGGTTGGATTGAAAAAGATTTGGAGGTTGGGAAAGACTCTTACCCATATGAATGAGTGAACGACTCCGTCCCTTGTTTCAGTCAGAATTAGTCCCCCGGATCCTGGGACATTGGCTTCCACCAACAGTGAACTCCTAAGGATCACATCCTGCGCATATTCTGCATTATAGCCTACAAATGATTCAGCTTCCGCTTCTAGGGGATCGGGAGGAGCTCGATTAGTTTCTGCTGGACGAGAAATAAAAAACATAACCAATACGCGGAACAAGGGAATGCCAAACCATATCTGCCTTTGCTCCATGAAAATATCACTCAAATTACGGGGACCTACACATATTGGTACAGTATACCGGGGTCCTCGGTCAGGGCCACACGTGCAAGTTTCCCTGCATGTGGCTCGTCCGTGCTTTGCTTTCCAAGGGCGTGCCCCCGACCCCTTGAATGAAATGAATAGATGGAGGGGAACTTCACCTTGTTCAGAGACTATGGTAGGCATTCACCCTATCCATCCTTAGCTAGCTTATCAGGGTGCATAGGCCTACCGACCAAGCGCTCGCTTAAGCTTTTTTCCCTTAAGCAGGTTGTTGGAAGTATCGGTGTTGGGGCATATAGGTTGTGTTGCTCTATCTCGGCATCCGGAGAAAGGCAAGCAATTGGTTGGGTCTTGAAGCGAACTACTCATGTGGTTGGTTTCCCCCTTTCACTATGAATAAAAGCATTTTCTGCAAAAGGGTTAGGGGGTTGGTTGTTCGGCAGATCCCCATATATTCTCGGAGCTATGGTCCCTCCGCAAGGTTCTAAATTGGGCACTATCTATAATTCATTTGTGAATTTGTTACGGCAACTACGATCAATCCATAGTGCCGTAATTCTATAGCTATAGATCTTGCCTTTCCTTTGCTACAGTGGTTTAGGTCTTACACATAACGAAGGTAAGGTTCCTCAATTTACTTATTTGGTGAGGGGCCGGTCTTCGAGTTCCTCAATTTTCACCCACCCAAGATCTAATAGCAATAAAACGGAGCTGCTCCTATCCTCGCATGCTTACTCACCCTATATTTATTCCCCTCCAAGCCTAAATGCGAAGGTAAGGATAACTTGACTTGAGCTACACAAAGGAAAGGGTGAGGGTAAGCCAGCCGAACTCTCGACAATAGGAGAGGTAATGCTCGACCACCGGGAGAGGGCTTTAAATAGTCTCTGAATTTATGAATGCCGGCCAAGGCCCCCCACTAGATAAGTTAATTTTAAGTGACTTTCCTGACCTAAGAAGGGCGAGGTACTATAAGAGGCACTCACCCATTATGGGTGAGGGTTTTAACACTCGACTGACAAAGGTTATTTATTGCTCACCCATAAGCCCCCCAACTAATAAGAAAATAAAAAAGGTACGAGGGATGAGTCGCTCGGTCGTTATGGCCGAGGTATGTTAAGTGAATCACACTATTGTAGAGGGCGAGGAACGAACACGAGCCCTCCGGGCCTTGAAGGACCTTTTTATTAAGAATTCAGGTTATTCCTATCGGACCGATACCTACCCCTCGCTACTATCTATCTATCTATAGATAGATAGGTAGACAGATATGCGGTATAACCTTGTGGCACCCCCGTGTTTGATCAGGACCTGCTGTCTATGAAAGAAATAATAGATAAGTAAATAGGTTCCCAACAATTCCTTCATCAATAGGGGCATCACCATCACCTACAACCCCTTCCTTTGCCGAGCACTTCCACAAAATGGAAACGGGCGGCATCGTCGACCGAAATTTGTTGCCCTGGTGTATATTTTGGAGTACATTGATGGCCGATTTGTCACCCATACATTCCTGGCCCCTATTAATATTAGTCCCTTAGGTTCTGAATAGATATTCTTGCAGTTTATATTTGGCCTATTACTATTCATCATTAAGGTTCCCACTTCTTCATCCAAAAGCATGGTTCTTGTTGCTGTAGAGTCCTTTGTTGGGTGATCCCTCGCTCTCACGTTCGAGTGTTTGCTCGTCATTTAGGCCGATGAGTGGCATATCTGCCCATTGCAGCCACCCTCGGGGGTTATTCGCACCTGGATAGTACCAGGACCCTTGGTGCCACCGGACTACCTTTTCCGGAAGGGGCCTCAACCCTGTTGTTGCAACTCAAAATTAGCCTTGCGGCGAGACCCGAACATTACCCATGTTGCGGTTCCCTTCGGTCCGTTCCCGGGTCGGGTGAGGGTAATATCCGACCGAGTGCTGTAGCGGATCCAAACACGCTCATGAGGTGCACAATAATAATAAGACCAATAGATACTTCGTAAGAGACCATTTGAGATGCATATCGTAATGCTCCTGGAAAAGCATATTTCGGATATGGGGGAGTTCCAGTTTCCAATAATCAACGAGAGGATCATACCCCCCCACCCAACCCGGTCCTCTATGGACTGTACGAGCACATCCATCACCACTGCGCTTACGACTTCCTACCCCAACTTGCTTGTTGCTCTGGCCAGGGTCTCCCCCCCCTTCGATTCCTTGGTAAACCCTCCTTTTGATTCAGAATGAAGTGGCGGGGCATGGCCTCCCCCCCCCCTTCCTTATCTAAAATATATGATCTCAGTTTATATAACTGTGTTCAATGAAAAGTTGGCCTTTATGGGAAGGAGCGAAGCCACTTGTCCTTGCTCTCGGAAGAGCAAGCGACTACGTTCCTTCCTCAGGCAAGGTCAATCCTTCCACAATGCATATATTATATATGTAATTACACTTTAGCAAAGACATAAACAACTCCATTTCTGACCGTACTTATCTTTTTTCCCCTCAAATGGTGCCACTTTCTTCCCCTCAAAAAACGTAAGTGCTAATCTTCAACAATGCATATATTATATATGTAATTACGCTCTCGAATCCAATCATGATGCTAAAGCACAATTACATATATAATATATGCAAGGTAGCCTAAGGTAGTTCAGATGGAGGAACACGGCTAACCAAGTTTAGGTAGTGTTTATGATGGCTATAGGTTGTTAGTGCTTTCCTAGGTGATATATCCCACGCCTCTCCTAGGTGATATAACGTACTAGCCCACCATTTATTTCTTATACCAAGGGGGTTTTATTCGACCCAGTCAGTAGCAAGTTCGAAGCAAGAAGGTGCTCTCTTCCTAAAAAAAGTGAGTGACCAGGGATGCTTTTACTCTCAAATGAATCAATTTAGGTATAGGTGGTCCAACAGACGATACAACAAACTGTGGATAATATAGATGCTTGGCAATTTATGGAAGGAAGCTTTGGAATACGAGGGGGCGTCCAGCCGACGGGGGGACATTGTTGCCCAGCTAGCATTAAATAACTAGCATTACTTATGTTAACGGGGATAATAGTTACTACAACTAATGATCACTATATGGATTATTCTTACCAATGAAGCATGGAGTCTCCTCTATTGGATTTGACCTCGGCAAGGGGTTTATAAACAATCCTGTAGACACTATCGTAGCTATTAGTGTAACCTCATCATAATAAATATAGAAGTACTGGTTCAAATAAAAGAGCCTTGCTTACATTAGAAGATTCCGAGTAGGATTACGACTAAGGGAAGGATTCTTATGATTTAGTGCTACCAACCTGCCCCTTCCTTCTGTGCTATTGCCCCGCTTCACACCCCAGCAACGACCAACAATTTAGGGTAAAAGAGACAGAGAGAAAGGAGCCAGGTACAAATATAGAGCACAGGCCAGGAATGGCCAGTAATCCATTGCCACAGGTTGGTGAGGAGTGGTCATCAAGCTTGCTTGTGGGGCTTTACGTAGATCCATTAAGTAAGGCTGGATGACAATCATGCATATGGAGCTTGAAGGAAAGATCATTAGGATCAAAAGGAGGATCATTAGGCTGGTCCAATCTTCTTGATCTGAAAGCCGCTATTGCCTGTTACCTACTATTTACAGCTATTCCCCACTCCCTACCTCTGACCGCTATTGCTCCTGCTACTATAAACGCTTCACGCCCCGGGAACGACCAACGGTTACAAAGAAGGAGAACCCAATTACATATATGGACAGGTCGGAAATCAATTTCCAGTAATTCGTTACAATTGTTGTTGAAGAAAGTTCATCCATATTGCTTGTCGTTGCTTGTATTTAGGTGAATAAATAGTGACTTTGAGGGCAGGCGAAGCAATAGTGACTTTACTTTGAGGGCCGTCCTTTCTTCCCGCTTTCACTGAGATAGATAGGAAGATTGATAGGAAATGCTTTACAATCTTAGGAAGGTAGGTCTTTCTTAGGCGGAATAAGAAGGAGGAATTGAGCACCCACCTGAATTGAGACACTGACCCTTTCTTTCATGCTTTTGAGTTGTACTAAACCACACCTTAGGACCTTAGCCTTTCTTTCCTTCATGTTGAGGAATATAATTATTATTTCTTTAGTTGAGATTCCCGCTTAGCAACGAGAAGAGACGACTGCCCGCCCCTGCCTTAGTGAGTTCTCGGGAGACATGGTATGAGAGAGGATATTGAACCGGAGCCCACATAAGTCCCTTCCCTTCTAGCTCTTGTATTTAGGGGAATAACTAAAGAGGATTGGATCGAGGAATGAGGTGGCCTGCCCCACTCACAACTATCACTTCTCTTCGGCACCCCTTGGATTCGATATTGATCTACTCGGATGCTCTACTCGGATGCCAAGTAGTGCGTAATTACTTTTTCTTTCGGTAACTAGAGTCACGGGGATGAATGAACTTGAGTGAGATAGGGTTTCGTGGCATTTCATTTGGACTTTCATGCTTAGGATCCTTTCTTGGATATGAACTGAGATAGTGGGGAGATCTTCTATCTTTGGAGAATATCACTTTGCTAAATCAAAAGAGCTTATATCGCTAGTTCCGATATAGAGATGATAGATTGATTGTCTATTTATTCACTGGCCTGGCATTTATTCTAGTAATTAATCATATCTCTTATATAAGTAATTATGATTTTCTTTCAGTAAGGAACATGCTTAGAGCCTTTCTTTCCTTTCTTTCATGCTTAGGAAAGAGCTTAGTTCTTTTGAATGAAAGAAATAAAGGTAGGAAAATGGGAAGATTGAGGTTTTGGGGTTCTGGGAGAGGATTCAAGCTAGTGGTCATTATCTCCTAACTAGGAATAGGGCTCACAGTATGATATGTGATAGTCATGCTCAAGGTAGCAATAGAGAGTCTAGTTGTGCTCCAGGTAGATGTCGATGTGGAGGTCAAGGTGAACATAGCCGACTGGCTGAGGGTTCAAGGCCGGTGTAGTAGAAGGGAATATACTTAGATTCAGCTTATGGGTCAATATATGAGTTAGAAAAGACCGTTTAGAGGTCATCTCCGTCACCTGCCTTCCACTTGGGGTCTAGTCATGATATTGGTTACCATGAGGGTGAGGTTATTTGA
This sequence comes from Pinus albicaulis, assembly GCA_034641835.2. Taxonomy (NCBI): domain Eukaryota; kingdom Viridiplantae; phylum Streptophyta; class Pinopsida; order Pinales; family Pinaceae; genus Pinus; species Pinus albicaulis. The sequence goes on along the minus strand of CM076572.1, from coordinate 622,031,022 downwards.
GCTCATCACCTAACCGACCCGCCAACCTCCCTATATTTATTCCCTCAAAGGCATCCCACTTTTTGTTCTATAGGTGCCCTATTCTTTTATGTCCTTTGCAAGTCGGGTGACCCTATTGCTTGGAATGGCGTGACATAATTCTCTGGCTCATTCCTCTAAGGCTATCCGGTTCTTGGTCTGCAATGTAGTTAGCAATCGGGAATGACGAGTTATCGAGTTGAGGCCCGTTCAGATCGGACAGAAGAAAGAAGAAAAGGGGTAAAAATAGAGGGGCGAGGCAAGAAGTCGTGACTCTTATAGGTAGGAGGGTGATGGAAGAGGGTCTATATGATTTGGTGAGGAGATCCGATCTCGTCAAACTCGTTAGAACAGAGAAGGGATGATCTATTGACTTATGAGTGAGATGGATTATTGGGTCACTTACCTGCAAGGCATATATTATTTGATGTTGGCCCTTCGATTGATAGGAATGCGATTGAGGGAAGAAAATATGGGTGCTGCTAGTCATTCTTTATATAAGTAAATATGGTATGGTAAAGCAACTCGTTTATTAGGGGGCCACCCTATCTCCTTTTTTTAGCTCCTGCCACCATTTCTTTTTGGTGGATCAAACCATAGCCAGCCCCAAGCTATCCATTATGCGTTGAGTTGGGGTGATAGAACCAGAGCCCCATACCCATTATGCGATTGCTGAATGGCATGGCTGGCTGGTTGGATCAGAAAGAGAGTGGGGAGTAACATGACACAAAGCTTGCTAGCTCGCTGGTGCTGGCCATATGGAAGATATTGCATTTTCTTGCAGTTTGCTTGAGTCAAATCGATGATTTCATGCATTTTAGTTCCTTCCATCCATCCATCCAATCTAAGGGGCATGGCTGTATTGACTAAATGCAAGCAGTTCCAATGATCCAACGACAGACAGGTGGTTCCTTTTCTGCCTGTGCCACCCACTCACTTCCTGTCCAAAAGTAGGCTTCAAAAAGTGAAATCAAAATGGTCTAAGCGCCTACCCCCTCCCTCTTATCTATCTATTCAAGCATGAGTGTGACAAAGGGGATCCAACGGTTTTTCCTTTGCAACCCATTTGCATTCATTGTGCAGGCTAGGCTTATCAAGTCAATAGAAAAGTGACAAGTGTATGTATAGCCTGTCCAATGACTTAGTTCAGGTAATTGAGTTGATATATAAAGGGTGGTTAAGACGACAAGACAATTTACCCTTCATTTTCATAAAGGACCTGTGCTAGCAAGAAAAGTTACAACAATAGGGGTTAATTAATTCATAGGCATCGCCATTGCTTCACCTCAAACAACTATGAACAAAGGGTTTCATTAGAATCTGGAAACATGCCGAAACAAAGAGTGAATTCTTAAGCTAGAGTAGACAGACCTTTTCATTTCAAGGATGAAGATTGTAAATCATCACCATTTCCATTCTTATATTAATTCAAAAGCTTACTACCACAAAAATAAGCATCATTTAATCGACTGATATGATGATGGATAGTGGAGTTCATATTACCCATAATAATAATGAATTGATGACAATATATGGGGCTTTAAGCATTCCTCGATTACTGGTAATAATTCCCCTGTGTTGTGCCATGAGGAGAGGAGCTTCAACAGCTCTGATGATTCCACTTGTGAGGAGGAGCGAGCTTCAACAACTTTAATGATTCCACTCCTTTCGATGATTCTAGGTATTGTTCCCTTTATTCGTGCTGGTGACTTATAGATTCTGAAGGGCTTAACCCCACCCATAAAACCATTATGCTAGTGGAATCGAGTAATTCGAGAGCTTGCCTACACTTGCCTATAGGAGAGAGTTTGAATGCTTGCTGGCTAGGGCGCTTCTTTCTTTCATAGTGCCTACCTTTTTCCAAGCTCAAGCTTAGATTGGCACGGGCCTAACTAAGTGAGCTAATTACGGGAAGCTACCTCGCTCACCTAATTGTGGCTTGCTAGGAAATTTTGATGATGGGGGTTTTTGTTCGTTTATCCTAGAATAAATGTGCTCACGCCAACTCTCGCTAACGTTCTTAACCCGAATTTATCTTGATCTTTAAGAGCATATTCCGGCTATAGTAAGTAATAAGGATTTTTAGCTCTAGTTTATTCCTAGTTCTTATTTCAATTTACACTAAAAAAGGAACCATGTGCCTATAATATTTCATGGTTGCTTTGCTTGAAACGTATTGATTCAGAGATTCAGTTTATTCCTGTGCATAGAGGAGGATATCTCTGGGGTAGGAGAGAGAGTGCCCTTCCTATGCTTGGACCACCCACAAAGGTAAAAAAAGATTATGTCTGCTATATAACCTAGCCCGCCTTAGCTCGAGTAGCTGGTAGTAATTGAACTAGTTAAAGAGTGGCCTAAGCTAGTTATGATAGTTCTGCTTTCCCCCTCAAAGAAAGTTGATGAAAGGTGCTTATTGAAAAGATAGTGGTGAAATCGTTCCTACCGATACGCGCATTTACCTACTATCTCAGCTACCTATTCGAGTAAAGCGAAGCGTGTGTTGGATAATGAGTCAATTGCTATAGCTAAATTTACCTTTGATAACGAGATACCTACCCGAACCAAAAATGGCGAGGGAAGGAGGGTGTTTTTCATCACTCGGTGCTGGAAAAGTTGTTTGGAAAGCAAAGCAATTTACTCTTATTCCTAGCTCCTCATTCATCGGCTATTTCAGATGATGAACTGGTTTCTTATTATCTAATAGGGGTGGCTGTTGTTAAGAGATCTAGCTATTTCGTGAAGTAGCGTGGAAATAATGAGCCCTACCCCGTCGTTTAGCACCTATACTACTAGGATTTATCAAATATGAATACATATGGAATTCAAACCTGAAGAAGAGCAGTTCCATTCTTTCCATTGTCCATTGATTTCCATTACTTGGATATTAGTACAACACTAACCATGAGTACAAATTATTGATATGAATCTAATGTATCTGATTATGATGGATGATTACACTGGTTTGAATTTCTCATTGTGATGACAAATACTCATAGCTTACCTTGGAGTATTGGTTTTACTTGAATTAAAATTTTCCGTGGTTTTATTGTATTGAAAAAAATATGTATATGGAATATGACTACTCTTAAGCCTTACCTTGTAACTAGACATGAGTCTAATCATGAGTCTAACTTCACTGGAAACAGTGGTATTACCATATAGATAATAACATTTGTGTGTCACCATTTTAGGGAAGAACATGTCAAACGCATTTTGATTGACAAAGATGCGATTCTTAATTCGCTAGTCTAACTTTTCTTGATGAGGAAGTGTTGGTTTGCATGGATAAGGGAGAAGCGTAGGCAACATGTGCCAAGAGAAAAAATAGATTTTATTTCCATTTGAACGCTATTTATGCACACTTTGGGACCTTAGATGAGAGAGAGAGAGAGATCTCATTTTGCCTACTTACCATGCCATAGAACGATGTTTTTTTTACCAAGTTGGCGCAGTACAGAAGCCAAATCGACTTTAACAAATACACCAATGGAATGGATTTAGTCTTTTATCTGGTTAAGCGTGTTAGCTTGAAATCACATTCAAATTCACTTAAATGGAAATTTTTACGCTCTGTCTGTAGACACAATTACCTTTTACCGAGGTTTAAGGGTGCATCCTCCCACACTTTGTTTTTGAGGAAGTGGGGAGTCAGCGTGGGCCGATAATTTCAAGGGGGGGGGATCTCTTGCTAGAGAAATAGAAGGTCAGGCTTGCTAGTTAGGGAAGAGGGATATAGCCCGACACAATTAGGAGGGGAGGGATCATTAACAGAACAGACATGCCTAGTTGAATGCTTTCATTATATATGTATATATGTTTCATTCCTGAGAGATTGAATGAAAATTTCCCTCATGATTGACTAATGAATTAGATAGGTAATTTTGTCATTTATTATATATGTAATTATAGTATCGAATCCATTCATGAATGAGATATGTCATTACGCTTTAGCAGACAATGCTAATATTATATATGTAATTATGCTTTTTGCTGGATCGAATCCATCTTTTAATTAATTGGTGCATCAGCGTCAATGCGTGCTTGGCTGCCCCCGTGGTATAGAGGGAGGGAGAAACCTGAAATCCATTACATATCATGGTCAGGTAGGTTCTTTCTTATCTCGATCCTAATTCTCGACACGGGTTGGTTGGGCCATATCCTTCTTGTTGTTCCCCAATTCCTTGTTGGGATAACATAAAATACCACAGCCTAGACTTCCGACTCTGTTGACCCTTCTCGATCCTCATTCTCAACACGGATTGGCACAGGTTGGTTAGGCCAGATCCTCTTTCTCAACACAACCAGTTCCTCCTTTTTGGTTGATGCGGGGCCAGTGACGCAGAGCGAGACCTACCACAAACTCCAGTTCCGTATTGGTAAGTGAGGTCGAGGTATAGTTTATAGAGTATAGATCGAGGAATAGTTATAGGGTCGAGAAAGATATCTAGGTCTAGGAAGATATAGGGATATGGTTTCGTTGAGGGTCAAGAGGTATATGTATGCAGCTCTAGTAAATGAAAACCTCCTTATCGGTTCCCAAACAGACAAGAAGACATCCTTCATTGGTTCACAAAAAGAAGAGAAGGCATCGACACCGGGTGTTGCCGGGGGGTCATTGTCGATAGCTGATCATAGCTGATCACTCATAGTTGATCATAGCCATAGGTTCCAATAGACGATGATAGCCAGTCAGAGTCAGAAGGTCATTGTCAGCCAGTCATTGCAGGCCAGTCCATAGTCAGATATCATACGCCATATTTATTGGGACCAAGTTTCCAACATACGAGAGAAGTACTCGTTCGATTCTTGGTTCAATCCATACCCGAGAGAATAAAGAGTTAACCCATCGATCCAATGAATGATATTTTGATTATGTTTCCCATGTTTCCCACCAGAAGAATGAGATTGAGCCAAGGTTTTTAACATACGTGATTTCACTATTTTACCGAAGTTCCTAACAGATGAGAGAGATTTCCCCCATCGTGAAACAGTTCACTCGTAATTACACTTGCTCTGGGACACCCCAGCAAGGACTAGCCCTGGGGCCCTCCCCCTGCCAACAAACAATACAAGGGGAAACCCCAAGCGGACCTAGACCCACCAGTCCAACTACGGAACGAACCATAATACAACAACGGGAGGGACTACACCAACCGGTCCAGCAACAACTACACGAACCATACCAGCTAGAGGCTGATCACACATAGCTAGCATCGTTATACACATTTATATAACTTCAGTGGAGCTTAGTCCATGTCAAGGAGCTTAGGAAATCAATTTTGAGGAGTTGGAGGATGAGAGTCTTACCCAAAGAGTCAACCGATTGATATCCCACATCCCACAGATGCCAGGAGTCAACAACCACCTAGTGTCTATAGTGCTAGTCCATATGGCTAATGTCCATGGAACCTACACTATATGGCTAGTACTTGCTTGTGTAGTATTTAGAGCTAGTGCTGGAAGTCCATAGTCTAGATAATAAGCACTACAGGCAGTCGTTATAGAGATTCAAGCGTCATATGTAGCCAAAGGCGAATAGTCTTTTATATATAGGAACTACTTAGCGCTAAGCTAAGCACTATATGGATAAGTCTTGTTATATATATATATATATATATATATATATATATATATATATATATATATATATATATATATATATATATATATATATATATATATATATATATATATATATATAAAATTATAATCTCACATGATCAATAGTGTTGGACCATAGAAAGAAAAATCCTCCACTTTATCTCGCATAGGTTTGCCCAGATAGGTTATGGAATCCGACTCAATAAAAACTAGGACCAGAGGCACTCATCCGAGGTAAAAGGGTGAGGTTGAATTGAGAAAACAACATCAAATTATACAAAGTTGTTGTCATCATCGATTTTAGAGAACTTGTAGTCGTAGTAAGCTCCATGCACTATGTATGGACTGCCTTAAGCCATAACTACTAGCTCTAAAGACTACTAGCCAGAGAATTTCTCTTATTGTTCTTTTGGAGACTACATTACAAGTGAAACGTATATATGCCAGTATCATATGTAGAGAGGCGATACTTGCTATTGGCTTATACCGGCTAGCAAATACCTATCACTGGGTGTTTTATCAATTATGTTCCAACAAAACTGCTTGCCTGGGTAAAACCTAGGATTCTATTTCAAAAGAGGTGTCGTTCCATACCCTTAGTCCTTATAGGACGCTCCATAAAGTTCAAGAAGTAAGGCCCTTCCAAGCCCCATTCAAGAAGCTTTAAGGTAAGGGTTGTGTCTCTATTAAGGTAATAGCTAGAAGGTCTGGATGGAACTCCCTGAAGGAGGATCTCGGGCTATTGTACCGTAATTTTAAAAAGAAAGAGAATCAGATGAGACATTGGAACATGAAAAATTATACGTGTATATGCTAGTATCAAATTTGAGGAGTGATTCTCCCGCTTGATCTCGCTGTAGCTCAGGGATTCCGCTTGATTGACCCGATGTGAGTATCTGACCTGATAAAAACGATTTGTTATGGCAACCTGCCATGGTTCCATTAGAAGAAGTTATCGAATTAGTGGAGTTCAAGCACTATGGATATCCTGATATCCTACACGACTGTCACTAAGTACTATGAGCCTTATTAGTCTCCATGCAATTAGGACTATTAGACTGCCTAAGGTAATAGTCTTAGTCCGATAGTCTTAGCCTGGCAGTAGCCGGTAATAGCGACACTTTTAACTTGGCAGTTTCCATTGAAATAATCAATCTCTTTCAAAAGGAAATATCTTTTTTCGTAAAGAGAAAATCCACTTTTCGTGCCCCAATGAGGGCATGCATGGTTCCACCCGATAAAAACAATTTGTTGTTCTTAGACCTACCTTCATTGACCTTTTACCGAACCAGAAAACTTATTTAGACCTTGATTGATACCCATCTCTCGATTTATACCTGACGACGATGCACTTTACACGGCTTCGACGACTAACCCGTCATTAGCGAGCACACCCACAGTTCCACCTACCTGTTGTGATCTATCTCTCTCCCTACTGATATCTTATAAAAACCTTCTCTTGATCCCTGCCTGCTTCGACCTTGCCCACCTGACTTCGAGATGATCTCTTGTGACCTGCCCTATCAATTGATACCTGTACGTTTATCTCTTCCTGCCCAGATTTCCCTGGCCGACTGTTCTGACCAGGTATCTATCTGAAAACACGCTAGGCACCTGCTCTTTAGAGACTGTATTTTCTACGCTATGCTCCATATATTTAGAGATATTTATCTGCGTGTGAATGGTAGTATGGCTCTAGCACTATGTGCTGTTGAAGTAGGAACTATGTTTCCATATATGTAAGTGAGGTAGTAACCTATGTTCCGTACGTACCATCCCGTAGGGTACTTCTCTCTCATTTGTTGGGAGGGGACATCTCTTCTTTCTCACGTCCATTGTGATGTGTTTCTTCTCTTTCGGGTCTATTTGAACAGGTATCCCGTGCTGTGGGCTGGCCTTCTCTCTTGGTTATCCATTGATGTGGTCCTTATATCGTCTGGGGGTAATTCTGGTCGACAGAAGATCATTGTATATAGCTGATCATAGCCAATCGATCCTAGTTGATCATAGCCGAAAGGTAGAAGAAGAACCCACATAACCCCCTATCCATCTATTACTCCATCCTTACTTATATTTAGACTTCCCGGCGGCTTTCTAATATCCCCGGTGGTTCTATATTTCCCTTTCCCCCTTTCCTGACGATGACTCATCCTTCTTATTGGAATGGCCCTAGAAGCTTGATTACCTCTTGTCGCCAGCGGGGTTAGGATAGATAGAGGCCACCAAGCTATGGTCTTGCGTGGTGCTGATCCTATCTTATTAGTGACACAGCCATAACACTTAATTTCACAAATCTTGGGCTTACTAGGATTTAGGGCTGGTACGACTGGGATTTCTGCTTGGTAGAGAGAGAGAGCTATTGGGCCTGGATAAAATACTGCTTCTGTAAGGGCAACTGGATCATACCTTGGTTGGTCTTACTGAAGCTAAGATGTGAGGGGGGGATTGCTTGTACCATGAACCCTGGTGGATCGGATCAGACTGCTGGATCATTGGCTTGCAATGAATTGGGAGAATGATCTAGCACTAGAGAAGAGAGAGACTTTGCCAAACCACCTGCTATCAATCCTACCTAAGCATGCCAACCCTAGGAACTATAAAAGAACCATTCCTACCCACCCTGCAATATCTAGGTTGGTGACGAACGAATTTTCTTCTCGTTTGTGGTGCTGTGATAGAGAATGACTTGCCGAAATATGGATGGTTGTTGCCTGCAATATGTAGGCAGGGGGGAGCTAAGGACTTGCCTTATCGTGACTGCCTTTTTGTACGCGATATGAAACTTGCCCGCGGTATCTTTTAGGTAGGTTATTTTGATAACTTGACAAAGGGAGGGATGGATAGTGCTCGGTACTGTAGCTAATTAGGTTAGGGAAAGATGAAAGATAAGCCAAACAAAGATCAGATGTAGTGCTATAGTGCATGAAGTACCTGAATGCATTATATATGCGAAAATAGATATAGGCAGATGAATATTTATTAGTACCACAACTTACTTAATAATTTGATATGTGCAAGAAGCCAGAGATAGATGAATCGTTGTACTAGACCTGACTCTATGTCTTTATAGGAGCGCCTTAACCTAGACGCATATGAAGATTGATTCATACTGGACCTTACTTTATGGATTATATACGTGATCGAACCAACATACAGATGATGAATATTATGTGGTGCCAGTCCTTAACGTCGTGCTTTAACCTACAGCCAGAGCAATATGAATTAGTTACAGACCTGAATTAATGAATTTGAGACGTCCATCAATGAAGTGTGGTATGTAGTATCGTGTGTGTGGTGTCATGCCAGGGCCCGGGACACTCAGCTTACCCGAATGCCTTGTATAAACGCGATAAGCTGTAAGTATATTATTTTGTTATGGACCTCTGGCTAAATTCCATATGCGCACAAAGCTTTAGAAGGGGAAGAAACAAAAGACTGTGCTCGCCTGTCTTCGGGAGGGAAGTTAGTTATTTAGTTAGTTTACGTCTTTCCTGCCGGCGTGGCTAAGTGAGTGCCCTGAGGGAAAGGCCGAGTGCTTGCCTGTATTCGCGATAGAGTGAGTGCCTGGTGGGTGCTGTAGCTCACGACTTGCCTTATCATATGTGCTTTCCTGCCTACTCACCTGGTGTTGTGTTCATTCTTTATGTTATCTATAGTTATTTACAGTTATTCTTTCATTCAAGGTCCTTAGGCGTAATTACATATATAATATATGAATGGCTGCCGGCATTCGAAAGGACGGAGTCGCTCACTCATTCATATGGGTGAGGGGAATTTTATGCTCGAAATAGCATCATACTAAAATACAATAGTTTGATCCTGGCTCAGAACGAACGCTATCTATACATTGAATCGGGATCCATATCCATATGATGGTGTATATATATGTTATTCAGATCAACATATTTGATTGAGAGAAGAAGAATGTAGGTCAAATGAGACTATGGGACGTTTGTGGGGCACACTCCCATCGGTAGATCTAGATGGTGGCCTAGTCGAAATAAGTGGCTGCTTCGACAGCTGCAGGGTAAATCAAGAAACATAGAACCCCCTGCATACAAGATCTGCTCCTTTCCTCTATGGACTACTGATATTTGGGCCAGTAACGATACAAATCCTCCTCACACTTGAACAAGGAACCATCCACCACCAACCTGTATCAATAAGTTACGTATAGATAGATATTAGGGTGCCTGATAGTTGAGTGACTTCTAGATTGGGCATTCTGTTAGGGTTCGTGCCCATTTTTTCTTGGTTTCCTTGTTCATTGTGGTGAAAGTTGTTTCCTGAGGGTTGTACCTTTTATAGGGGCGCTTCTGGGTCCTTCCCTGGTTCTAGGTGCTTCACTGGTAACGAATGTTCTGGGTGCTTTCGAGGTGATGGCTCTTGATCTAAATGATATTCATCTTAGCTCAGGTAGATTATTTCAAAAAATAGATTCTCTTGATGTTATTGAACGAAAAAAATCATAAAAAGAAGATTAAAATAAGAAGACCAAAGAATCATGGGTTGCACTTGATGAAGAGCAGACATCAGAATCAGATATTAAGAAAGTTCCCTCGTGTTTACCATCAGATCCACCATGTGTTCAAGAAAATAATAATAAAAAAAGAGGAATATTTGAATGTCATGGTAGAAGAGGACACAAAAAGGATCCAAATGTGCAAGTGGACTAGGGGCATCACAACTATATTGAAATATGGTTCCAGAAAATCATTAAGTTGCAACAACACACTCTTCTTCAACAATACTTTATATCATCTTAGTCAAAGCAGTTGGTCTCTCATATTTAGGTACATGTCAAAGCATATATTTCAATCCTACACATAATTTTATTTGTCATCTTGATGTGCACATGGCTCCATTGGAAGTATAACTATAGTTGAAAGAGATCAATTAATTTTTTTATTTTTTTTTGTAAGTAGAGTATGATAGAAAAAAAATAGAAAAAGAGAAAAATAAGAGGAAGAGAATAAGGTATTAGGTGAAACCTCTTTTGAGGCGCCTGATATTGACTCATTGATTGAAAACACCCATGAGGTGGTCAATGGATTGGAACAAAGAGAAAAACAAGAGAAAAATAAAATATCCTAGGTGAAAACCTCCTTTGAGGCGCCTAGGCAAACCTACTAGTTGAAAACCTCATTGAGGCAGCTAGTAGGCCTAAGAAAGGAAAAAAATGAAAAAAATGATTTTTTTTTTTTCTCCATGTATCTCTCTTTGATGAATGCAGGTGCTCTCCAACCTTTGCAAGAAACAAAAACACGTTGGCACCAACATAAAAAGTTGGTCAAAAATCTAGTCAAAGGAAGTCAAACTTGGACTTTCTCCTCCTTTTCTCAGATACTCCATAAGGACCAAGGTCATGCCAATCCATCACCCTCATCCATTTCCAACATCCACCCATCATTTCCAAGATTTTTCATTCATTTTCCTCGCTGTCCTAAATTGCTATAGGAAATCCTATTTTTGCTACAAGAAGTCCTGTTTTTGAGCATACAATTGTTTTTATTATTTATTTAAAATCGTGCATCCATTGGACGAGATGTTTCATGGGGAGATGCATATGGACGATGGTAACATGCTCAATAAATTTCAGCAAATTCCGGTGCACACTTTTTGAGAAATCGACCTCCATCACTTACAACCATTTTTATTTTTTTTCTAGTTCGTTCATCCAATGGATGAGATTTTTTATGAGGAGGTTCATAAGGATGATGGTAACATGCCCAAAAAATTTCATATCAATCTAGTCTAACCTTTGAGAGTTATGGATGAAACAAGTCTGCTACAAGGGGGCTGTCCTGGAATGCTACAGGAAGTCCTGTAGATGCTACAAGAAGTAGATCCGATTGGAGGAAAGGGTCAAAAGATACTTCTTGTTTAGAGAAGGTTAAGAGAGGTCCCCCAACACCACTTCCATCACCTATCCACTCCATCTAGCCAAAATTCATCCTCAAATTCCACTCTGCCTTACATGAAAAAATCAGAAAAAGCTATGTCATCAATTTTTCCTACCTACACCACCTCTTGATGATTGAAACCCTATCCTTATACCTCCTTTGACTTTCCATCAATTCCACAAGAATTAATGATGTCTGGAAGAGTAATTAAATTATTTCTACAAGAGGATGATTCCTTCTGTAGCATCTTGTACAATCACATCAAAACTCAACATCAATTTGTTTTTCACCCACAGAGCAGAAGATCTAGACATCTTGAGCATCGTGAATCCATTTCTGAAGTTGAGAAGAGAACACGCTCATTAGGAAGCACTCCATCCACTCCATCAACAACAAATTGAATGTTGGGAAGAAAACCACACACAAAAAAACTTTATCAGTCAAAGAATCATCATGATATGAAGACTTGTACAAAAGCAAACAAGTCAATCATCAACTGCACCACTCACATCAACATATCAACAACAAAATTTTAGCCAGGGATGTGAAGTAGCAACAACAACAATAAAAATACCCTAGAAGACCTCCAGATTCAACGCTATCAACAATAGGACCTCCAATATATTATCACATGTAGCTTCAAGATCATTAGTAGTAGCTTCAGAACCATGAAATGCAGCTTCAACAATCATATCAACAACCTTAATATCACCTGAAAAGGCACATCAAGGGTAAGGCTCAGGTATGCAATCATATAAACCTTTCTTATGGACTTAATTATCTTGAAAAACACTGCAAGTTTATAAAGGAAAATGTTTTTTTATAGCCAAAATTACTAGCAGAGAAACCTCAGCCTTATCTGGCAGTTAGCTTCACTTTTCCACCAAGACACACACACACATGTGGGAGAGGAATAATACAAAAGTGAAGAGGACTTGAGAAAGTGGCTGGTAATAATTTAGTTGTGATGGAGGTCAAGGAGTGCCTAGGGGTAACTAAGGGCCAACTTAGTTAACAAAAAAACACTGCAGAGTTTTTTTCATGCAATGAAAACAAAAGAAAAAAGGAGAAAAAAAAGAGAAAAATAAAAATAAAAATAAAAAATAAAAGGTGGACCCACCATCTCTTGGCATGCAAATATTGGTTGCGACAGGAGAAATAAAGTTGCTACAAGAAGAACAAATTTGCTACAGGAAGAACATATTTTCTACAAGAAGGATATATTTGCTACAGGAAGGAGCAAATTTGCTATAGGAGATATGAAGATTGCTACAGGAAGTTAACAAAGGGTTGGAAGAGAAATTTTTTTCCACTAGGGTGTTGGACAATGCTTAATTAATAGCTACAAGGTACAAAGAAACACAACAAAGCTGCAAAGGAATTGCTACAAACATGGTAAATTATCCAAGGGTGAAAGGTATCCAAGTCACCAATTTGGACATTACATCATTCCTTTCTTTTGTTTTAGTTTAGCTACCATAATTTCTCCCTTCTTAAGAAGAAAGAGCTCTCTGTTAACTTTTTTTAATTCCAGAATTCAATGAGAAAAGAGAATTTAGATTTCTAGTTAAGGGCGTTCATAAGAATTTGATGGATAATATCATGTGTCATGGCCAAAAATTTGTATCAACAATAAGAGGCTTGGAATTCAATGATAATGTGATTACTAATGAGGTAATGGATGCCAAGAAATCCTTCTTTTCACAAGGAGAAGTTCCTGAGAAATACTAAGAAGACAAACCAAAAGCAAGGTGTTTTCCTCACAAAAAGAAACCAATAAAATTGAAGAATCACCTAAGAGAAAGGAGCATCCTAAACCTACATTACAAGTTCCATGGGAAACTGAGATAAGGGAAGAAATGCCAATAGAAGAGTAGCAAGAAGAACAACATGAGGAGCAACACATGGACCAACAAACAAAGAATTAAATAGGCCATCATATATGAAGAACCACAGGGCAAGGAGGATGAATAGGTTGCTCAGAGGATGAGAAACAATTTCAGTAGGGGGTATGATGGGCCTCTAAATTAGACACAAATTAAGGCCCATCTAAATTTTCTTAGGAACATAAAGGATATATTAAACCTATCCTTCTACACTTAATGATGTTTTTTTATCTTTAATATGTTCTTAGGAAAGTTTAGATATAATTTTATATTTGTGCTTAATATTATTTATTTTTGAAGAATATTGTGAGAATATTAGGAAGATTATGAATATTTGGAGGAGTATATAATTTAGGGGCTTGATCCCTACTATAGGAGGATCAATATTGGAGAATAAATGAGAAAAATATTATGAAATTATTGACAAATTATGGAGCTCCAATGATTGAGAAAATCTAGGAAAGTGTTCCTTGTCATTTAATGTAGATTCCTAGTGTTGGGAACCAGAACCACTATTTGAGGGATTTTGGAGGGGAAAATTCCCCCTTTCAAGGAGAATGCTTCCTCGTAATTTTGTAAAAGTATCAATTCGAACTTGCCTCTAGGGGCATGTATTTTTTAGTCTTCTTGTGGAGAAAATGTGTTGTTTAGCAACACCATTTTCATTAGGCTTGAAGGGATGTATTGGGAATGATTCAAATAATGAATTTCGGTGCCATTTTTAGCTTATAAATATTGGTTTCTTCCATAGGAATATGTGTCTCCTTGGGCTTGGCCATCCCAGGAGCCTTGGAGCCCTCTTGCACAATTTATTTATGTTATTTTCACTTCTTATTCACATGCATCTCTTATTCTTGTTTTGCATATATCTGTATTTAGTATTGATGTTTTTCTTTCTGTAGGATTGAGTTAAATGATTTAAGTGAGTTTTTTTGTAGGTTATTTATAGATTGAAAATCATGATGCATCCTTAGAACAAATTTGACAAGTCATCTTCATCATTGAGCTACTTGGATTAAGTTACTAGTTCATGATTCTAGGATTTATGGAAGTCCCTTTTAGCAAGAGAGTAGTAATTTTTTTCTGTTTTTTAGAATGTTTTAACAAAATTCATTTTAGTTGATTTCACTTGATTTAGTTCATAAAAACATTCAATTTAATAAATAAATTTACCCCATTTCATTTTCACTTGATTATGTTAGGCATTTGATAGGTTAACTAGCTCACTAGTTCTTGAATTTCTAGTTTTTAAAGTAGTGATTTTCTATTATCTTTAGCATGTGTGAATAGAGGTATTTTGGAGTCATTCGACTTGGAATGGAGACCTAAGACATCCTAATTAATAAAAAAGTTTTTCCCATCACATTTTCATTTGATTTACTTAGTAATTCGGTGATTTATCTCCTAAACAAGGCTTCCTGTAATAAAAACAAAACTTCCTATAGCAAAAATAAGACTTCCTGTAGCACTCTTGTAGCACGTGTAAACTTAACCAGATTTGCTCCAAAATATTTGTTTTTTTTTCTCTTAGGCTTGAAAAATAACCCCAAGGATCTAAATACATGATTGAGGAAGAATAAACACCACTTAGGACAAGCATTTTTACAAAGTAGATTAGGCCTATTTATTTGAATTCATGCTCTTAGGATTTAAATTACAAATTGTTGTTCTTGCCTAGGATTAATTTCTTTTCAAAACAAAACTTCCATTTCTGCAATTAGTTTAGGCTTTGTTTTCATGACATTCACTCCATTATTACATCATATCAACAAAAGAATGACACATTGTATGCTGCACAGATAGTGCTGATGCCTCTTAAGTCTGTACGAACCCTGGGTTGATAATTAAAGTTGGTAGTCTTGGGAGTTGCAACATTCTTGTTGCAATATTAAGGCTCATCACTCTTTGGCACCATTTCCGAGGAGGTGTCAAAGTATGCATTTTTTTCTTCCGTAGTTGATTCATTTCTTTTACTTTATGCAAAAACAAAAAATTTCATTAGGTATATTTCATTTCAAAAACAAAAAGTTGCATTCCATTAGCATTCTGATTCAAATTTTGTTTATAAAAACAAAAAAAATATTTCTTCAACACAAACCCCCCCATTTGATCATGTAGTGCAGTAAGAGCCACATCACCATCCACATTTGTAGGTAGAAGAAGAATAGGTGGCAAAGAAGATAGAAGAAATGGATGGAGATGATGACAATGAAGATTCTCTTGGATTTCCCATTCAAGATACTGATGTCAGTGTGCATATGAAGAACATCCCTCCATATTTCCTTCCCAGATTTCATGGTATGAGGTCAGAGGATTCATAAACCTCTCTCTTTTAATTTTAAATTGTTTGTAGTTCTTATGGTTACTTATTAAACACTCAAAAATTGAAATTGTTTCCGACAACATTGAAGGATATAGCTCTCAAATGGTTCATGAGTTTAGGTACTAATTCAATAAGATCATGAAATGATATGCAAAAGATATTAAAGAATAAATTTTTGGAATGAATAAAAAATAGGATGAGATCCTTGAGGATCTAATAGAGAGGTTTATGTATAATGTTAAGAGGGAAAAATTACACGATTTAGGATTTGACACACTAAAAACCCTCTTACTTAGAACAATGAGGGATGTGTGGATTGATCTCCTTGATCTTGTGAGTAGATGAGATATATACCAATTATCATTTGAATAAATTTGTGAAACATGCAAGTGTATCTCAAGAGGAAAGACAAGAGTAAGTAAATCAACATCGAGATTGATAAGTCAAGCTGAGATTGGAAATTTGCTTGACAACTTTATAACACAAATTATTAGCAATCTTAGTGAACACGTAGAAATGTTAAGAATACAAAATGGGAAAAAAGAAGACGCTGATATTTGTGTTATCCATGGAGAATCACATGCTACTAAATTTGTCCCATCATTACCAAGGTTGAAGGAAGTTTACTAAGAGGACAATGGAGCAATCCAATCACCAAAGAAGCCATGTTATGTAGCTCCAAGAAGACCATGGAGGCCTAGTCAACTTGGTATGATGTTAGAGCCTAATTCAAAATTTAAAGGCTATGCACATCTATATAAAAGTAATTGGAACACACCCTTTCCTTGGAAACCTTGGCCATGTCAACCCAAAAACCAATCTTGGCCACAAGGTTGGAAAGAACCTTATGGGAGAAATCCACAATATCCTCAATATTTTCCTCAATATCCTCCATACCCAACTCCATGTTATCCCTACCATCCACCTCCACCACAAACACAATCCCAACCACATCCATCTCAAAGATCCACTCCCACTCAACTACCTATACCACCATTTCAAAACCCACATAAGGAAGTAGCTCATCCCACTTACAATGCTGGGGTACAACACTTCCTAACATCTCTTGATCTAAATGATATTCATCTTAGCTCAGGTAGAGTATTTCAAAAAAGAGATTCTCTTGATGTTATTGAACAAAAAAAATCATAAAAAGAAGATTATAATAAGAAGACCAAAGAATCATGGGTTGCACTTGATGAAGAGCAGACATTAGAATAAAATATTGAGAAAGTTCCCTAATGTTTACCATCAGATCCTCTATGTGTTCAAGAAAACAATAAAAAAAAAGAAGAATATTTGAATGCCATGGTAGAAGAGGACACGAAAAGAAATCCAAATGTGCAAGTGGACCAGGGGCATGACAACTATATTAAAATATGGTTCTAGGCAACACTCTTCTTCAACAATACTCGTTAGCATCTCAGTCAAAGAAGTTGGTCTCTCATATTCAGGTACATGTCAAAACGTATCTTTCAATCCTACACATAATTTTATTTGTCATATTGATGTGCACATGGGTTCTTTAGAAGTATTCTTATACTCGAAAGATATTTTTTTTTTCAAGTAGAGTAGGATAGAAAAAAAAATGGAAAAGGAGAAAAATAAGAGGAAGAGAATAAGGTCTCAGGTGAAAACCTCTTTTTGAGGTGCCTAAGATTGGCTCGTTGATTGAAAACCTCCATGAGGTGGTCAATGGGTTGGAAAGAAGAGAAAAATAAGAGAAAAAGAAAAGATCTTAGGTGAAAACCTCCTTTGAGGCACCTAGGGAGACTTACTAGATGAAAATGTCATTGAGGCAACTAGTAGGCCTAATAAAAGAAAAGAAAAATGAAAAAATGAAAAAATGAAAAGAAAAAATAATTTTCTATATGTATCTCTCTCTGATGAGTGTAGGTGCTCTCTGACCTTTGCAAGCAACAAAAAAAAGTTGGAATGTGGCAAAATTCCATTTTTCCTTTCTAAATGCCTTTTCCTTTGCCAATTTCCTTCAGCCATAATAAATGAAATGAACACCCGCTATGATGTATTTCCTACCATTCAGCTTGGAATACGTGTCCCATCAATCATGGTTATTATTTTTAACTTTATTAACTTTCAGTACATGTAATTTTCACTAGGGCTGTTTCAGATGAGCTTTGATACCATTTTAGAAATTTAAATTGGAGACATAGTACAGGAAAATACACACAAAATAATATTTGTATATTACACACTTTAATAAATTACATCAAATTTATATAGTTGGTGTAATATCCAACTAATTCCAAACATGAATATGGAGGTTGAGATATTCTCTCAACAAAATCCCAAACCAACTCTAATCTCAACACACAACATTAGTTAAAGCATTATCTCCAACATCTTGGAACACTTTAAACCAAATTTGGAATTTACTTTGAGTAACCACCTTATCTCTCATTTGATTGATACATGTCTTTGGCGATGAATTGTTTAGATAATTAAGAGGCCCTAGACTTGATTGCGTGTTACTTTAGGAGTCATAATTCCTACTATCATAACCTCTCATCTGTTGAATTTATACTTTACGAAAACAAAGGAGTATCCTTGTTGCTAAAGTGATAGTGGTAACAAATCCGATATTCCACTAAATCTTGGCACCTTGTAATTAGGCTTTGCACTAAAATGCTAGATTTTATGAGAGCAATACCTATCAATGTAAAAGTAAATATATACATAATGTGATGGAAAATAACTTCTAAATTAAGGAATTAATTTAATTTTCTTTTAATGAACCATTAACATAATGTAAACTCTTGTATCTCTCAACTAACTTTGGTGTTGATTTCAAGAGAAAATTATAATATTTAAGAAATTCTTAATTGATTTTTTCCCCATTAAATTTCATATTTATAATAGATAAGGCTAACATCATTAATAATTCCATAAAATAATTTTCAGGCTAAGAGATTTATTTGATTGCTCCTATTTTTATCATTAAACTTTGTAATTATGATTGATGGGAAATTCTAACCATTAATGATGTTGAAAACTAATTCCCATATAAATAGTTCTCAAGTGAATTATGATCAAAATAATTATAGCTTCAAGGGTTAGCTCAATTAGTCAATTCCTTATCATTAAAGCACCTTTACTTTTTAGAAGTCGTGAGTTCAATTTTATCGACACCCTTAGAGGTAGGCTCCATAGTTGATATGGCAGGATGTGAGGATGGATCTACCTGGTCAAATATTTTTTCGACGTAACGATCACCAATCACCAGGGTCTCTAAACTACATAGAAAAAACGATTACAATAATTCCATAAAAATACTTCTCAATTTAAAGTATGATGTAAATTTATTTATTTTAATTAAATGGTAGTGTATTTCATGTGATGAAAATTTACCCCTTTCATTAAAATTTATTTAATTTTTGAAAATATTTCAAATTCATTTTTGAAATTAGGGCTAAAAGTAAAAAAATAAACAAGTTGTTTAATTATTAATTATATTTTTAAAATGCACATTTTAAAAGTAATTTTATTGAGGTGTGGAATATGTTTAGCACACTATTATATGAAAAAGTACTGTGTATATATTTAAAATATAATATCTGAAAATAAATAAAAGAAACAACAAACCATTAAACGATAATTTTTTTTGAAAAAAAAAATCCACACTAAAGAATTTTTTTCTTGCGAAAAGAAACCTGTATTGTCATTCATAATAAAGGAAATTGCATTTTGTAAATACATAATTTTCATGTGAATTATTCAAGGATCTAACCTGATTCAAGTGTGGAAATACAGAAAAAATATTGGATGAGTGTATATAGAAAGTATATTCTCAGTTTAGAGCATCATAAATCAAAACAGGAAAACAAATTTTTGTTCTTAATAGTAACTGAGTCATGTAAAGTGTTATCACTTAGAGAAAACCCTGGCTGCGGGAAAAACTCTAAGGTAACCTCAAACCTCTTTAATGTTGAAAGTTGACCCTTGAACCTCAAGAGGGATCTCTCCTTAAACTCAACTACTCAAGGTCACTATAGTAGAAGGTTTACAATTTTAGTTCTATGGCCAGGTTTGTATAAGGAATGATGAAATTTGGTTGGGCTATGTGGAAATTACACCATTGGGCATGGAGTCTAACCCTATCAGGCGATATTTGCTTACAGATTCGATGAGAAAAACAAAAAAGCAGGGTAGCAATAATTCCTTTGAAAGTTTAAGTAATTTGAGAGGAAAATGAAGGAAATTAGTATACGGATTAAATGAACAACCATTATTAATGCCTGATAAATAAAGAAACATGAGAATATAATATGAATCCCAATCTCATATACTCAGTTTTCCAGACACAAGGAAATATAAAACAAAGAAAATAGATAGGGAACTACGACACAAGAATTTCTGTAAGTGCTCATGAAAACTGTATTCATTAAGATCTGATCAATAATACACAAGGATGTCAGGTCTCAAATAAACACCAACCATTTTTCCTTCTACATTCCTTTCTTATATACACATTATAATAACTGAAACAAGTTTGTAACACAAATTAATTGAAATAATAAAAAATTAGTAATATAAATCTCCTAGGTACATGCATTTGAAAATATCTTTGAAACATATCAAGTATCATGGTTATGCTCCCTTTGTTGTAGATTAGGCTTTTTAATCCTCCAAAACCAGACTTCTATTTAAGCTCATGCCTTCTCGGGTTTTCCTGCTAAAATACGTTGATACTTCCACTGTCAGTCCTTTAGCTTCATGAATTGGTAGTTTTGCTGACTGGCCGACTAACAACGCTTTTCTAAAACTATTTCTTTCAAAATTCACTGACAATGGGAATGCCAATGTTTCCATTCAAAATTTGCTAACAATGGAAATGTCAGCATTTCCTTTCTACAAAAATTGCTGACAATGGCAATATCAACTTCTCCGTTGTTCTCTTTTGTACATAAATGCTGATAGGTGCATGATCATTGATAGATAAACTAAATTCACTTTAACAACGAATAATAAAAAAATCAAAGATGGTTACCAGCTTCTTAGCTGAGGGTACTCGCTTCCTGTAAAATAACGCCCACCTTATCCATTCTCTGCCTCTTACTCTGTCTGGTTTCCATATGGATTTTCTTTCTAGTTTATTTAGACTTTGAATTTTTAGAACCTGCAGCTTTCTCTTTGTTTATTATTAGGTCCTTTAATGGGACATTGTCCACATCTATCACTTCCTTAGCAAGGTCAATATTTTGCTTCAATTTTATTTTCAATCTCAACTTGTTTTAGGGCCTAGTGTGTGGTATTTTACCTCCTTTGAACATCTTAGACAACGTGGGTTCCTTTTAACCTAGGACTTCTTCATCATGGGGTTTAGTTTTAGCTTCCTTACCTTTGATCTGCTCTAGTAGATGAATGTATGCAGGGGAACTCTCAATGGGTGGTTTTTCAGCATGATGAGAATTTACAATAGGAAGAAGATCTTTAGTGGGATGGTTTGCAGTAGGATTTGTCTTTTTACGCCTATCACTTCTCCTAGCAAAAACCTTCGGAATTTTAGGACCAAAAGATGAGGGTATTTCTATTTCCTTTCGGCTTTGGGTTTGCTCAGTGGAGGTTTCTGCCTAATTTTTCTTGCCCTGTTTGGTACCCGATTTGTATCAGATCTTAATAAAATTGTGCTCAAGGGTTTGCAAATTACAAGTGTTTAAATTTAGTTTTTGAGAGCTTTTATGTTAATTTTTAAACAAATAAAGCAAGTAAATAAACTATGAAATATACAAAAACAACAGAAAAATGCACCATAATAATAACCAGGACACTCCAATTGTTGAAGGAGTTCACCCCTCCTGGGTTACATCTCCTTGGTCCAACTTCCAATGGCTTGGCCCTCTTTAATTATGCTAAAAATAGTGATTTCATACATTTAGAGTGCTCAAATGGTTTCAAAACCTGTTTCATCATCTTCAGAATTCCCAAAAATTCTTGTCTAGCCTCTTTCTGATCCGAAATTGGTTAAAAAATGAAGAAGTTATGAGCCTCCTAGTTTTCCTGCTAACCACTCCACAATTTCCACAAAATGCAGATTGGTGCTACAATGTTGCCTCATTTTTGGCTAACGGAGCGACAATTTTCCATAATTCCAGGCGAAATTTTCGAACCGTTAATTTGTCGACTAACGCCATAAATCCAAAATTCAAACCATATTGTATATGGTCCAAAATAAATAAATAAATAAAAATTTCGGCGGTCTTTGCTAACCATCAACGGTTAGTTGATACAGTGTCACATGGACCATTTGGTGACGGTTTGGGTGGGTGGCTAGCTCCGTGCCCTCAGACCCAAGCAAAGGTGATATGGTACCATAATTGGGGGGCGCGTGACTAAGCCCTGACACCTTCCCCCAAACCTCTGCCACTATAGTTTAAATGTAGGTTTGCGACCATAGTTAATAAGTGGTAACAGTTTCCCAATGGTATGGTGGTGCATTGTTTGGAGAGAGGTCACCATGTTGAATCCAGCGGAGGCTAACTCAGATTTCCAACAAATTTTTGGTGGCCCCCGTGCAGGCACATGGCAGCCTCCGGTTGGGCCACATGGTAGCATATGGTTGGTCATCTTATAACCAATCAAAATTGGCCACACCGAACCAATAAGATTCAGACAAGTGGTGAGCCAGGTTTGGCCAACTATACAGTCACCCTTTGACCAATCAACCATGCCCAGTCAGCTGTACGGACTGCTGACTTGGTCACCTGCATTTTTTTTGTCAAAATTTGGCTATTTGGAAAAGTGAACATAATACGTTTCTAGGAGCATACGGTGTTGGTTTTCCGCAAAACGAGTTGCGCTGGATTTAGAACGACAAGATATACGTGGTCGTTCATGTTCAACACCATTCCAACAACTTTGATTTTTTAGCATAATTTTGAGCACCTGATCACTCCTCCCCACTGGAAGCTTTTGGACCCCAAAATATCGCTTTTAGTTGTTCAACAGATGAGGGTACGGTTCCATCACCTTTCCAATCTCGATCCATTTGGACATTCTTTGATTTGTTCCTTTGAGTCTCACACGAAGGTACTCCACATTCACTCATTTGAAGACCGTGTTCTTCTGTTAAGAATGGTGTCTTTTCATATTTCATCAAGGTATTTAGGAGAAAAATACTCAATGGAAGGAATCTAAACATATTCTCCTTTATCTTCAATCAAAGGTGACTCATAAAATCTTAATTTCTCAACATTAACAACAACATAAATTTTCATATATGAAGGCAAATTCAACCTGAAGGCATTATCACCAATCTTTTCTAAAATTCTGAATGGACCATATCGAATTGGTTTCAATTTTTTACTTTCTCCTTGAAACCTTTCTTTGCTAATGTGAAGCCAAACTTCATCACCGACTTGGAATTTTTGATGTACACGATGCTTATCGTGCCTTGTTTTGTACTTGACTTGGATCTTTTCCATCTATTCTTGGATTACTTGATGCACCAATTTGATTTTTTCAATGAACTTTTTAGCTTTATCTATGTCACTATGACCTGGAAACATCCTTTCCAAAAATGAAATCCAAAGGAGATTTAGGAAAGTATCCCAAACATTCCTCAAATGGCGATGTTTGAGTTGAAGAGTGCTTGGCTCGATTGTAAGCATGTTGAATATAGTGCAATTTTTCATCCCACAAATTAGGATGCTTGTTGCAATAACCATGAAGAAGATGTATCACCATCTTGTTCACCACCTCTATTTGACCATCTGTTTGCAGATGAAATGTTGTACTCTTTTTCAATTTGGTGTCCATGAATCCCCACAAGCTTGACCAAAAGTTCCCAACAAAGCAGGAATCTTGATCACTAACAATGGATGTGGGAAATCCAAAATGCACCCATACATTCTAAAAGAATAACTGAGCAATTTGTTCAACTGTAATTTTCTTATTACATGTCATCAAAATACACATTTGGCTGAACCTATCCACAACTACAAAAACGTAATCCTGATTCCTCTTTAACATAGGAATACCTCCAACAAAATCCATAGAAACACTCTCCCATGGATGAGAAGGTACTGGAAGTGGATTGTAAAATCCTAATTTTCTATTTATAAGCTTACTAACAACACATAATGAACAACCTCTAATAAAACATGACACACTTTCAAGCATATGAGTCTAATAACAATAACTCTGTAGATGTGCCACCATCTTACTTACAACGAAATGACCAAAAATAAGAGAAGTATGTGCCTCTCTTATAATGTTGACTCTTTCTCCTTGTGGAATACAGAGCTTACCAAGATGGTACAACAAGTTATCATGCATGTGATAATCCAATTCCTCTACTTTGTTCCCTTGACTTAAATTTGCCTATACATCTTGAAAATCACTATATAAAGCATATTATTCAACATAGCTCTGATGCAAAACATAATTATGCTTAAGAATAGTAGCATCACTAACAATATTCCTAGAAAGCATGTCAGAAAATTTATTGTAGGTAACTTTCTTATACCTTATCACCAAGTGGAATTGTTGAAGAAAACCTATCCATAGGAAGTGCCTTGATTGCTGCAACTTTGTTTGTGATTGCAAGTATTGAAATGGTTGATGATCAATGTGGATGATTGTTTCCTTACCCATCAAGCAGTGTTTCAACTTTTTCACACTTTTCACCAATGCATACAACTCCTTGTCATATTTAGGATAGTTAATCATTGCACCATTAAAAGTTTATGAATGAAAACATATAGGCTTGCCATGTTGCATGAGGACCGCACCCATGGCGTAATCACTAGCTTCAGTCTGAATCTCAAATGACTGTCTCAAGTCTGGAAGTGAAAGTACTTGGGCTGAACCAATATTTTCTTTTAATGCATCAAATTCATTTTGTTGTTTACCTCCCCACTTGAAGACTTGCTTCACACTTGTCAATGCATGCAATGGAGCTACGATAGAAGAGAAGTGAGCAATAAAATTCCTCCAATATTGGGCTGCTCCCAAAAAGCTTCTTACCTCTATAACTGTTTTCGGCTCTGGCCAATTCAAAATGACATCAACCTTGGAGGGATCTATTTTCAATTCACCTCCTCCAACAATATGACCCAATACACTAAAGAAGTTTTTCCAAACTCACACTTTGACATATTTAAAAACAACTGTTATTTCTTCAAGACAACAAGTAATTCTGTGACATGCATGACATGTTATTCATGGGATTTAATAAAAATAAAGATGTCATATAAGTATACTATCACAAGCTCATCTAGAAATGGCCTCAATACATCGTTCATCACACACATAAAGGTGGTCGAAGCATTACAAAGACCAAAAGGCATAACAAGTTATTCAAACAAAACTTGCTTTGTTTTTAATGTTGTCTTCCATATGTCACCTTCAACAATTATGATTTGATGATAGCCACTCCTTAAGTCCAACTTAGTAAAATACTTTGCATCTTTCAATTGATCAAGTAAATCATCAGTTCTAGGAAGTGGGTAACGGTTCTTTACCGTAATTTTTTTCAATGCATGAAATTCCACACACATGCACCATGTTCCATCCTTCTTTGGCACCAAAACAATAGGTGACCCACATGGAAAAGTAATTGGCCTGATGATCCTTTTTTCCAACAACAAATTTTTTTTTTTAAAATTTATGCGCTTTCCATCACTGACATCCTATACATGCCAATGTTAGGAAGAGGACAATCTTGTTGCAATTGTATTTCATTTTGGATTCCCCTCTTAGGAGGAAATCATTTTGGTTCCTGAAACATCTCATCATATTGGTTAACAACCTCAACCAAATCAGGTTTTACTCTTGAATCACAACCTTGAAAAGCTTCATTTTCAACATCATTATTTTGCTTGACCACTAGAAGCACACAATTCTTGCTAGAGTTAATTAGTCTCTTCATTTGTCCGACATTTACAAGTGAAAGATTTAGTTTCTGTAGATGTGCTCTAACTATGTACTTTATGCCATCTTTGAACAAGTGATACTTGTTTTAATGGTGATGGAAAATAGCTTTTATATCAAACAAATATGGGCTTCCCAAACAATTTTGGAAATATTAAGTGGTACTACATCAAGTTCAACTTCATCAAGAAAGTTTGTTGTAATTGCAAATTTAAAATGCATTTCTTCGTAACTTTTAAGTTTGAATTCTTGCATATCCAACCTTAAGGATAAGGTCTTGGATGAGGAGGGGTCTCTAACTTTAGTTTCTTGAGTAAGTCTTTGGAAATCAAATTTGCTTGTGAACCACTATAAAAAAGTGTATCAATTTTGGTGTGCTTTGAAATAACCCGAATATTATAAAATTTAAATTCTAGTTTTCTCATCTTGAGTTTCATTAGGACAACTTGAAGAGCTAGTGTTGGATATGTCCTTACCTTTCATTACCATTGTTGTGATCTTTGTTTCAACTCTCGAATCAGAGCCTAAGTCATGTTGTGTTGTTGCAACTGTCTTTTTCTTCACTTTGTTGTTAAACTTATTTGGTTTCATCTGAGGATGGAGCTTCCAATAATGAGCTTCATCATGACCCTCTTTGGAACAATATTTGCATGTTAGTTTTTCTCCTTCCTTTTTGATGGATGCGTTCTTCTTTCCCCTCCCTTTGAAATTGTTCTTACTCTTGTCTCCACTTGTAAATGGATTCTTGCTACCCTCTTATGGAATGTTTTTCCCTCTTGCTTCAAGATGAGTTTCCTGGACACAAACTTCATCTAAACTTGTAGGATTAAACATATGGATAGTATGCCATAAATGATTATGTAAACCCCCAATATAGTTCAACAAAGTTTCTTGTGAATTCAAGTCTACAACTAATATCAAGCATCTTCTCCTAAATTCTTGAGTGTAGCTTTGAAAACTTTGACCCGTTCGTTGTCTAAAATTCTGCCAATCCATAATAGCCTTTTGCATATAAGATAATGGATAAAATTGTATTCTAAGTGCAACAACAAAATCTATCCAAGAGGTGGAGACCTTACCATGCTTTTTCACATCCTCTTGTGTTTTGGCTTCCCACCAAATCAAAGCAACACTTTCCAACCTCAATGAATCCAACTGAATATTTGTTTCATCATCTTTTATGTTTTGGATCCTGCAATAAACTTCAAGTTGACGACCCCAATTGTAAAGTCTTTCAACATTCACTTCACTGTTATACATAGGCAGTTCAAATTTTATATGAGGTTTTAATAAGGGAGTTTTACCGTGCACCCTTGGGGATGTGGAGGTGTTTGAGTAAAAATGGTTGTGGAAAAGGAAGAAGATGAGGGTGAGGATGGAGGTGAGTATGATGGTGGAGAAGAGGGTGGTTTGTCACTATTTTCCTTTTAAGGCTTGTCATCATTTCCTCCTTTTCCTCTAGAAGAACCCTCTCCTTTTGAAGGCTTGGAATTTTCACCTTGCAATCTTGAAGTCCTCTCTTCATAGAGAACCTTGACCATTTCAGTCATGTCAAAGAAATCTTTTCTGAAAGTATTTTCATCTTATGACATGTTATCAATTTCTCCTTCATGAGACATGCTTGCTAAAGCTTCAACTACAATTTGAGGAAGGATTTGTGGTGGAGCTTGAGGCAAACTTACTCTCCTTATCCTTGACCTAACTTGAGGACTTTCAACCACAATATTTCCTTCTCCTCTATTGAGCTTCAAACTTTTAAGCATCACATACACTTGCAAACAATTAAATCCTCACAACAGCAAAGAAAACCTGGCTTTGATACCAAACTTGATCTATATGAGATATTAATAAAATTGTGCTTGAAGATTTTCAAGTTACAAGCGTTTAAATTGAGTTTCTGAGATCTTTTATGTTAATTTTTAAACATATAAATCAAGTACATAAAATTTGAAATATACAAAATCAACAGACAAATGCACCTTAACAATAATGGCAACACAACAAATGATGAAGGAGTTCACCCTTCCTGGGCTACATCTCCTTGGTCCAACTTACAATGGCTTGGTCCTCTTTCATTATGCTCAAAATTGTGATTTCATACATTTACAGTGCTCAAATGGCTTCAAAACCTATTCCATCAGCTTCAGAATGCCAAAAAACCCCGTTTGGCCTCTTTCTAATCCAAAATTGGTCAAAAACTGAAGAAGTTATGAGCCTCCTTAGTTTTCTTGCTAACTGCTTCACAACTTCCCCAAAATTTGGACCGGTCCTACAATTTTTCCCCATTTTCAGCTAATGGAGCAACAATTTTCCAGAATTCTGGGTGAAATTTTCAGACCGTTAATTTTTCCACTAATGCCATAAATTCGAAATTCAAACCATGTTGTATATGGTCAAAATAAAAAAAATTAAAATAAAAATTTCGGTAGTCTTTGCTAACCGTCGGCATTTAGTTGATACTGTGTCACATAGACTGTTTGGTGACAGTTTGGGTGGGTGACTAGCTTCACACCCCTGGTCTCGATCAAAGATCATATGGTGCCATAATAGGGGGGGTCGTGGCTAAGCCATGGCCCCTACTCGCAAACCTCCACCACTATAGTTTAAATGTAGGTTTGCAACAATAGTTAATAAGTGGTAATGATGGACCAATGGTATGGTGGTGCGTTGTTTGGAGAGAGGTCACCATGTCGAATCCCGCGGAGACTAATTCAGATTTCCAACAAATTTTTGGTGGCCCCCATGTTGCCACATGACAGCCTCAGGTTGGGCCATGTAGCAACATGTGGTTGGCCATCTTACAACCAATCAAAATCACCCACACAAAACCAATAAGATTCAGACAAGTGGCGAGCCAGGATTGGCCCACTATACAATCACCCTTTGATCAGTCAACCATTCCCAATCAACTGTATAGACTGCGGACTAGGCCACCTGCATTTTTTTTCCCCAAAATTTCCATGTTTGGAAAAGCGGACATAACATGTTTCTGGGAGCATACAGTGTCTTTTTTTTTTGCGAAACGAGTTGCACCGGTTTCAGAATGACGATATCTACGTGATCGTTCATGTTCCACAATATTTAGCCAAATTTCATTTTTGAGCATAATTTTGAGCACCTGATTAGTACCCTTCTTCCTCCCCCATTTAGCTTTAGGAGTCTGGGGTTGGAAACCTCCCTAGAACAGGAAATGGACCCATGTCCTACCGAATTTTGAAAATTTATTTTCAATTAACAATTTAATTAAGGCTTTATGATAAAAAAATGAGGGGATGGGTCTAACCTGGCTCGGAAAAGAGCAACCATGTGCTTCAGACTCGCCAACAAATAAAAACATACATTCATTCTTACTTTTCCTACTAAGTGAGGTAAAAAGTGGAAATGATACAGATTTACCCGATTAAAGCGACCCTCACAGATGAAGTAGGATTGTGTTATCCGTAGGATCTAGTTCCATTTGTTCTCTAGCCAAGCCCTCTGAGCCCCTATATTCCAGTTTCTGTATTTAAACTCTTCCTTCAGGAAAAATGGGACATCAATCCCAAATAGAACATGAATTTTGAAATCCTTTTCCCCATCCACAGATAGGGTTTTAACCTCTATGATGAACTCCTCTGTGACTAGGAACGAAATTCCTCCTACCTCCACATGATGATCTTTGAACCCCTAGGTGAATGCTCGAGCCACATCGTCATGGTAATCAGTGCATCACTGGAAAAATTCTTGTCACCCAACCCACTGGAATTGTTGTTGAATATCTGGGTAAATCTCTAGGAGGTCGAGCGCCTTTGGCTTAGCTCTGTTATCTTTCCCGCTTTTCCCCATGATTTGTGTAATCAAACAAAAATGTATAAGGATAGACCGATATTTTTTCCTAAATATCCACCAAAAATTCATGTGCAAATGAGCTTACCAACGATTAGACATAACAAATTTTTACGAATGAAAATGGGAAATTAACCATAGAGGGAAATCAAATGACAACTTGGGTAATGATTGGAAGGTAATAATGTTTTTAACCTTTGAATGATTAAATTATAATTGCATACCTTCAGCGGTGGAAAACACTCGTTTAACACGTACCTATTACCATTTAGATGGAACATGGCATGATCGAAAGTCATAATTTCGTTGCTGACATTGTCAGTGCATTTCAAAAATTTAAATTCAAAATTTAAAGTTTGGCACTTATATTACCTCTGCCAGTGAATACCCAACAACACTAATATTTCAATTGTCAACATATTTCTCTAAATTTTTTATAGAACCCACACTAGCGTTGATATTACCATTATCAACATTTTCCCCTGTTTATTACAAACTTTTCGTTGACACTAAAATTTTTAGATTTTTTTGAAAAATTTCAAACTCAAATTAAAATGTGATAATAACTGGCTCCACGGGTATGTTGTCGATAATTGATGGCAGTAAGAATCACATAGACCAGAAGCCTACTTATTACAGAAAATTTTTCTCAAAGAAATATTCTAATTGACTCTAAATAAGAAAAATTGTCTTTCAAAACATGTTCTTTTTACAGACTTTGGGATTGTGAAAACAAAAATATAATTGTTGTAAAACAATTTATTCTCCAATAAAAATCATCAAAACCTTAAATCCTTCTCCTCGAGCTTCAAGTTCCTCAGAATACTCATCCACACCTGCAAGTACTTCAAAAAATATGGATATTTACAATGAAATATGAAACATTCTTTGTTCAATAGATGTAATGTTTCAGGAAACGTCCATTTACTGGACCTCCAAGGAGCAATAATCCTTCCAGATATTCTAGAATGAAATTGTTCTTACCATAGAAAGTTGCAATTCTATATGGTCCTTTCCAAATGTTGTCAAACTTCCCATGCTTACCATTTTCCTCAATGCGAGAATTCCATTTCAAGGCTAAGTCTTGGCACTTAAAGTCATCTTATTTGGCCTTTTAACAAAAAAATTCTTAATATGATTGTGTACTTATTGAGACTTTTCATACACTTTCTCTTTGTTCTCTTGTACTTATATTAACTGATTTATCCTCCTCTTCAGATGATTTGGTTCTTCTCCCAATTTCTGTAAATATCTCATGACAATAATTCCAATTGAAACCAGGAATGTTGCATCAACACCGTACACTAACTAGAAAGGAGTAGTATCAATTGACCTTTTAGTACTCATCCTGTCTACCGAAAAGGCAAACTTAAGTTTTGTATGCCAAACCTTCTTGTTGTCTTCTAGCAGTTTTTCGATAATTATAATATGGATTTTTCTTGAGGGCTCAACCAACCCATTACCTTGAGGTTAATATCTTGTAGAATGACTAAGTTTGATATGGTAGTCATCACATAATTTTATTAGCCTCTTAGATTCGAAACATTGTGCATTATCAACACTGATTTTTTTTGGATAACCAAACCTAGAAATAATGTTTTCTAAGAATAGAACAACCACGACATCAGTAGCTTGCCTGCTTGGGAGTGCTTCAATCCATTTGGTAAAGTAACATGTTCCTATTAAAATCCATATCTGTTGTGTTGAAGATGCTGGATATATTTTTCTTATGAATTTAAGGCCCCGTTGTTAAAAATGTGCCTCCACATAAATAGGTTTCAAAGGCAAAGACATTAATTTAGACTTACCTTAAAAAAACTTCCATTTATGGAAGGATGCAATTTCTTTTCTAACATAAGAAAAAATCGTAGGCTAGTAGAATACTGCTGTCAATATTTTATCTGCAGTGGCCTTCTAGTAATTATCTTCTCCACAAGCTCCTTCATCAAAATCTTTATTCATTTATTTGGATTAGTTTTCTAATAGGAAATTCAATAAGATTCCTTGCGGGTCATTCCAATATAAATAATCGTCCATGTTAGGTCCCCATATTACTAGTGTAGTCCCTTATTGTTGTTAATATAGCCCCCTTATTGTTATTGTTGTATCCTTGTAACCCTCATATTGTTATTATTGTGCCCTGACATTATTATTGTTAGGCCGACTAGGATTATATTGTGACCCCATGAACTCCTATATATAGAAAGTAGGTTTTTTCATTTGTATCATCCAAGAATTGTTTATTTATGTAATGTAAAGGAGGTTTCCCCCTCGAAGCGGCTGATTTATGAGGCGTTGATCTCTCTTTTATTCTATTTTTGGAGCTGGTTTCATAACATTTGGTATCAGAGCTTTGGATTCTAGAGTTTCACTGCTCCAAATAGGTCATCGTGAAATTATCACTATAAATTTTTTTCTATGAAGGTTCCACATCTAAAACTATTACCACGAGAAGCTGAAATCCTAAGGAATGTCGTGTAGAAATTTCAGATCTTGGTTCACAATATTTTCAGAGATATGATCTGTATAACTTAGGGTTTTTGGAGGCTCCCTAATTTCATCTAAGAGAGGTTACCTTGGGAAAATTGTCATAACTCTCTCTCTAAGCATCAGATTTGAATTTTGTAAAGAGTGGCTGAAAGTGAACAGACTGTAGTTTCTTGTATATCAATTTTAGAGTCGAAGGAGGAACCAATGAGACGTAGCATGCTGTACATGTTCGCTCTACTAAACCAATCCATAATTAGGTCATTGTGGGAGATTGGGCATAACTTTTCCTTGAAGCATCCAAATCAGGTCAAACCCGTGGCATTCGAAAGAAGATTCAGAGGGCTACTATATGAAAAAATTTTAGATATTGAAGATTCGAAATCACAGAGATAATTCAGTTCAATATCGAGCTCCTCAAAAGTAAGAAAAATGTGTGTATTTTTTTTTCAAATTGCATAAGTCTTGTTTGGAAAATCGGTTTGAAGTGATTCCAAGGGCATATTGAAGCATAGATATCAATATTATGTTCTAAAATACCCAATAAAAATAATTCAACACCCATTAAGCCCTCATAAAACTCTACTATGACTCATGAAGAGGAAGAAGTGCAACATGATATATCAAAATTACAAGAGAAAGTGCACCAAATTTCGCTCTCGCAAAGAGCATCAAAAAATGAAATGGAAGTTTTGAAGAAATACATGGAAGCTAAGATGGATGGTTTGAAGAAAGGCATGGAAGCTAAGATGAATGACATTGAAGAAAAACATGAAAGACAACATGGAAGACATGAAGAATGATCTAAAAGAAGACATGGAAGGTTTGAAGGAAGGTTTGACAAAGTTGATACAAGAAATGATTCCTAATGGATAAAAGATAGTAGAGGAAACTAATGATGAGAATAAAATAAATGTTAATCGTGATTTCATAAACTCTTATGTTGGATGGAAGACCCACCATATTCCAAAGATGGATATGAGGAAATTTGATGGCAAGGATCCCGTAACATGGATACTATATATGGAGCAATATTTTGATCTCCATAATGTGAAAAACACACAAAAGGTACACATTGCAACTTTACATTTAGAACAAAATTCATTTGTATGGTATTAATGAATTTTCTCTCGTAATTTTTTTTGCACTTGGTCAAATTTTACGGAGGAAATGATAGCACATTATGAGGATACAAAGAGAAACACCTTTTTTAGCCCATTGATAAATCGCAAACAAAAGGGTTCAATGGTGGAGCACATTGAGGGCTTCCAAAAATTGAATATAAGGGTAGCTGATATTAAGGAGGAACATAGGATTGATGTCTTCATAGGGAATTTAAAGGATAACTTCCAACATGAGTTTCGCATTTGGGACCCTGATTCAATGGAGAAGACATTCAGGTTGGAAAGAAAAATACAATGTAAAATTATGGTGACAAGGAAGCCTACCACTCACATCTATAAAGATGGAAGTGTTGCTACTCCTAGACTTCCAAAACCTATAAGGTTGGACCACAAAAATTGGAAGAAAAAAGAGAAAAAGGGCTTTGCTACAATTGTGATAGAAAATACAGTGAAGGTCATAAGTGTGCTGAGAAGAAATTATTTTACATAGATTGTGAATAGGAGTTATAAAATGAACAAGAAAATTCAAAAGAAGAGGATATACACCAGGAACCAACCCTAGACAAAGAATAAATGAGTCCGACCATATCCTGTAATGCATTGGAAGGAATTACCACTCCACAAACTCTCAAGATAGAAGGATATATTAAGAAGAAAAAGGTAATAGTGTTGATTGACTCGGGTAGTACCCATAATTTTATTCATTGTAAGGTAGCCAATGAATTGAATTACTTCCTATACCCATCACCAGAATGTCAAGTGATGGTTGCAAATGAACTATAAATTGATTTGGAAAATGCCATAATATCAAGCTAACCATGGGGGAATATGTATTGAATAGTCCAATGATTTCCATTCCAATGGGAGGTGCTGATGTTGTACTAGGAGTACAATGGTTACAATCTTTGGGGACGGTAGCTTTTAATTTTCCAGATATTTTCTTGAATTTTTTTTCAGAAGGAAAGGAAGTTGAATTATGGGGTATTGCAGGGAAGCTGAGAAAGATAATAAGCTCTAGTGTCATGAAAAATCTTCTGAAAAAATAATAACGAGGCGTAATTGCCCAATTATGCTCACTAGAAGTTCCAACATTAAAATAATATATTTCTCCAGATCTCCAAAAAAGCCTTGGACAATCATTCCAAGGTATTTGAAACTCCCAAATGACTCCCATATATTCGTGATCATGATCATGCTATTCATTTGATTCCAGGATGTAATATCCCAAAATGGGAAAGATAGGAATATAGAACATTTACAAAATTCCAAATAAGAAAAACAAGAATATAACACTAAAATCTGGAAAATGCTAGAAATATGCTCCAACATCAAGACATTATAACCATGAGTAGAAAAAACTGAGTCATATCATCATAAAAAACAACAAATATAAAGTACACATTTCTATAAATTATACACACTCAAGCCAACAAGAAGTGCTTGAAATACACTAATGATAACTAGCACTGGAAATGTTGTGTTGCTACTGCTGCTGTTGTTGCTACTAGGAAGAAGAACCATGTGCGGGAGGTTGCTGGAGTGCTTAGAATGATTCGGGATTTTAACCATGGACTCTACTCAAAAGACCCAGAAAACCCAAAAATGGTTTGGCCATATTTTAACTTTGGATTTCCGACCCTTTTTGGATTGCCAACTGCACCCCTGCTGGTAGACTTACACAATATTTTTGGGTGAGATGGGGCTGAATTGATGATCTAACTGCTGCAATAGCACCTAATTAGCTCAATACATGAAGGGATGGTCCCTTCTCTTGATCTCCAAGCTAGAATTTGGAGATCTAGCTCCTCCTTCCTCTGCTCAAGTTGCAGCTGCACACTGCACAACTGCTGGAACGAACTGCGCTATCAAGAGGGCTGAAGCTGTATCCTGCTACTAGGTGATGGAATATAGCTCATATATGATGGAAATAATCTCTCAAAAGTGAGGGGACGATCCCTCACAGGATTCCAAGCTGAAATACTTGGAACTTCCTTCCTCCACTAGATCTACTTGGCTGGACATCGCAATTCCTGGAGGAGCTGCTGCTGCATGGAGGTATAAACTGTTGGCCTGATGCCATATATCGCAATGATGCTCCTGGAATACTGAAACGAAAGCACAAGATGAAAGGATGAACCCTCCACATGTTTCCTAGCTGAAATGATAAGAACTACCTTCCTCCTCTCAAACCCTAAGACATGAATGCATAATTCCTGAAGCTGTATATGCAGAAGAGAGGGGATGAATGTGGCACCAATGCTGAATGATAAATAACTACTCAAAGTAACCTTCCTAGAGTAGGCACTTGAAGTCCCTTGTGGGTAAGGGTGGGATTACTGCTCAGGAACACCCGTGTGCTAAACAACATAACAGACTTAGCTAAATAGCTGAAGCGTGAAAAGAATGTCAAACGAAAATAAAATATCAAATTCTAGACTGCTTTGCTTTGCTGCCCTCATATTCCTTATATGGTTGTGAACCTTCCCTAGCCTTGGCCCACCTCATATCGGTGCTGCACATGTGGCCACTAGTCTCCATGAATATTGCGTTGTCTCTCCATGATCTCTGCAATTAATCTCCACTCCCTCCATCATGTGTGCATTTAATGCACCACTTCCTCCATCACTACATCATTAATGCTATATGATCTTACTTTTATTCCTCCACTATATCCATCATCTTCCTCATTATCTCTCCATAAACTCCACTCCTCCTTCATTAATGAGCTGCTGCACTACTCAAGGATGCTGATTTACTATCTACTAACCCACACTCACACAAAAAAGTGGATTTTATTCATATATGGGGGTTATGGGTCCCTCCACCCATTTATTTACTTAATTAATTGAGAATAGTAAGAACTTTAATATTCCAATTAACTGATGGAAAATTGGGAATATTACACATGAAGTGTTCCTCCAAACATCAGGCCTTACAACTATCCTTATGTCCAAAAGAGTGAAATTGAACGTATGATTATAGAAATGTTAGAGGTTGGTATAATTCAATCAAGCCAAAGTTCTTTCTCTGCTCCAGTAGTATTGGCGCACAAGAAGGATGGATCATGGAACATGTGTTTGGATTATAGGGAGCTCAATAAGCTCAGTATTAAAGATAAATTTCCCATTCCTGTGATTGATGAATTATTGGATGAATTACATGGAGCAATTTATTTTACCAAGTTGGATCTTCATTCAGGACATCATCAAATTAGAATGAAGACTGAAGATATTTCGAAAACAACATTTCAAACTCATGAGGGTCATTATGAATTTTTGGTCATGCCTTTTGGCCTTACCAATGCACCTTCTACATTTCAAGGGTTGATGAATTCCATTTTCAAACCCTTCCTTAGAAAAGTTGTGTTAGTATTTTCTAATGATATACTAATTTACAATAGGTCTTGGAAGGATCATTTTCAACATGTTGACAGGGTGCCCAAACTATTGGAGGAGAAACAATTATATGAAAAAACCTCCAAATGTTTCTTTGGAGTACATGAGGTGGAATATCTGGGTCATATTGTATCTCACGAGGGTGTTAAGGTAGACCCTAACAAAATTAAAGCCATTAAGGAATGGAAAATCCCCACAACCATAAAGCAGTTGTGAGGATTTCTCGGGTTAACATGGTATTATCGCAAGTTTTTTAAGAATTATGGGAGAATAGCAGCACATCTAACACCATTATTGAAGGAAGATGCATTTTCATGGAATCCTGAAGCAACTAAGGCCTTTGAACATCTTAAAGAGGCAATGTGCCTAGCACCGGTCTTAGCCACGCCAGACTTCACAAAAACCTTGATTATGGAATGTGATGCCTCAGGAAATGGAATTGGTGCGGTTTTAATGCAGGAAGGAAAACCCATTTCTTTTGAAAGTCGTCCAATCAAAGGAAAGTATTTACAGAAACCTATTTATGAGAAGGAAATGTTAGCAATACTGCATGCACTAAATAAATGGCGAACTTACCTAATGGGAAGACACTTCAAGGTAAAAACTGATCATGATAGTCTTAAATACTTTTTGGAACAAATACTATCTTCTGAAGAGCAGCAAAAATGGGTCACAAAGATGTTGGCTTATGAATTTGAAATCATCTACAAAAAGTGAAGCTAAATATGGTTGCAGATGCACTCTCAAAAAAGGATGAAGAGGTGGAAGCACTGCTTTGTACCATTTTTATTATCCAACCATATTGGATAAACGAAGCAATGGATGAATGGAAAAATGACGAAGAATTTTGGACACTCATTCAAAAGTTGCAGCAAGATCCTACTACATCTGATACATTTAGTTGGAAAAATGATTCCTTATGGTACAAAGATCGCTTATATCTTTGCAAGAATTCCCAACTAAAACAAAATATTCTTTTGGGATTGCACACTTCTCCCTTAGGAGGGCACTCATGATTTTTAAAAACTTACCACAGGGTGAAGAAAGAATTTTTTGGGATGGCCTTAAATCTGATATTCAAAATTTTGTGGCAGAATGTTTGGTTTGCTAGCAAAATAAATTTGAGACAATTAAGACCTCGGGTCTTCTACAACCTTTATCCATTCCAAGTCAATTTTGGGAGGATATTTCAATGGATTTTATCACAGGTTTACCTAAGTCCGAAGGAAAGAGTGTTATCATGGTGGTAGTTGATAGACTTACCAAGTATGCAAACTTTTTTGCATTATCTCATCCATTTAAAGCAAGTACAGTTGCTACTGCATTTATGAAAACAATTCAAAATTTACATGGAAACCCAAAGATTATTGTAAGCAACAGAGATCCCAATTTTACTGGAAATTTTTGGACCGAATTATTTTCTTGTTTGGGTACTCAACTAGCTCATAGATCATCTTATCATCCTCAATTTGATGGGAAAACTGAGATAGTGAACAAATGTTTGGAAGGATAACTTTGTTGTTTTATATCTGATAAACAAACACAATGGCTCAAGTGGTTACCTCTAGCTGAATGGTGGTATAACACTTCCTTCCATACTGCAGCAAAAATGACCCCATTTATGGCACTTTATGGATATCATCCACCGCCTATCACATAATATTTAAGAGAAAATTCTAAGGTTCAGGCAATGGAAGATCACATCGAGCATCAACAACAAGTTCTCCAACTCTTAAAGGATAACCTAAATTTGGCACAAAATCGAATGAAACAACAGGCAGATCAATATCGCAGCGAGAGAAGTTTTGATGTAGGAGACTTGGTATTTTTACGACTACAACCATACAAACAAATGTCCCTCAATCAAGCTAATAAGGATAATAAATTATCGCCAAATTACTACAGTCCTCAAGGTGTTGCAAAATATTGGTACTATGGCATACAAATTGGAGCTTCCTACTTCTTCTCGGGTGAATCCAATTTTCCATGTTTCATGCCAAACCTTATCCTTTGATTAATTTGGTAGGATTGATTTCCAAATAAAATTCTAACATAGAAATCCATGTCCCCCTCCTTCCATCACTATCCGGTTGGACCAAAATACTTTTTATTGCAACATCTGGCACATAGGGAATTACATGAGAATGCAGTATAAATACCCTAAAATATTTGAGTGAATTAATTAATGCATATGCCTTCTTGTCCAATATATTTTATTTCAGTTCAACATCTCTAAATTCCGTACTAAAAAAGGAAATGGGACGTTCTTGACTCGCCCCATTCCTCTGAAGTAAAACACGAGAGATGGCGTTCTTAGAAGAAAATGAAAAAATTATAAATTTTTTAGAGAAATATGTAATAATGAGCAAAGGTGTTTGACCTAAATCATTTTTGATATCATTAAAGTATACCTTTGCTTGTTCAATCCACTTAATCTCACTTGCTTTCTTAAGCATGTTTGACATCAATTTTAAAATTTCTGTAAAATTTGGGATAAACTATCACATAAAATTTACTTTACTTGGAAAAGCAAAAACCTCTTTCTTGTTTCTTGGTTGTTCAATATTTTGTATTGATGTCACTCTGCTAGGGTATATCTGAATGCCCTCCTTTTATACTATGCATCCCAACAACTTTCCTTCCTTCATAGTGAAATGGGATTTTTTTTTTTTAATTTTTTTAAAAAAAATTTCGGATTTAAAGAAACTATGAACTTCCTGCACTTAGTGAAGATTGTCCTCAAATGTTTCAAATGGGCAGATTCTGATTTTGAGAAAACAATAATGTCATCTAGATAAATTACAACAAACTTATCTCTTTCATCAGCAATTGCGCGTTGGAAGGTAGCTCCGTCATTCATGATTCCAAATGGAATTTTATAATACATAAATGTACCCCATGGAATGGTTAAAGTAGTCTTGTCTTGATCTTTGGGATTAACCAGAATCTGATTATATCCTGAAAACCCATCGAACATGGAAATCCTTTCCGCACCAACCATACTTTGTATAATTTGGTCCATTTTTGGTAAAGGATAATTATCCTTCAATGAAAATTTATTCAAATTTCTTAAATATACACACAGGCGAATCTCCCCTCTCATTTTCCTCATTGTCACCAAGTTTTCTATCCAATTTGAAAATCTAAGTGGAATGATGATTTTTGTAGCCAACAGTCTCTTCAACTCCTTCTCAAT
Source organism: Pinus albicaulis (assembly GCA_034641835.2). NCBI lineage: Eukaryota > Viridiplantae > Streptophyta > Pinopsida > Pinales > Pinaceae > Pinus > Pinus albicaulis. Next base: position 621,991,373 of record CM076572.1, on the reverse strand, counting down.
CAACAACAACAACTTTGGATTGATCCTTCTTAACTTATTTTTAAAGGGATTCTCATTTTCCTTGAGTGGTATAGTGTGTTAGATTACAGCCTTGTCATAGAATTTTAAATCTTTGTATCCCTAAGAAAATACATTTGCAAACTCCTTCACCAATTCTGCATGCTTTGGTTTCCGCTCTTCTTTCAAAGTATTAGAAACTTTGACAATCTTTGGATCAACTTCAGTTCCCAAATTGTAATCTTCCATATCCCCATCACTTTGCATGATTCTTTTCTTAACTTCTGCATCATTTGAATCGAATAATATCTCTAGAGGAACCAAGCCTCTGGGGATTATGTTATTACTTAACTGAATAATATCCTGTCCAACAACAATTTTCAAAAATATTTTTTTTTCATAATCTTTTTATATGGTTTCATCTTCATCTTTGTCAATTGGAGTGCTGAGAAATTCATCTATTATTTCAAGGGATATTTTAATTTGCTGATCATCTTCAAACACCTGCCAATGCTTAGTATTTTCTTGAATAGAAGGACTATGTCTGAAATTGATCTCATATTTCTCATTAGGATAAATAGGAATTATAAATGCACTAGAAGTTATTGCTAAAGAGTATGAAATTCCATTTTCTTCTGTAAGGGCCAAAGAGATTTCATGTTTAGAGAAAAAGTTAGAAAACAAAGCCCATACCTCATTCTGGTAGGCTCTCATTGTTGGGTGTCTGGTTTGATAGGTACCTTTGAATTTGTTCACAATCAACATTTAATCTCCAAATATGTGAATTTTCTTCGCTTTTTTCTCTCAACAAATTTAGCCCAATAATCAGAGCTTCATATTCTGCCATGTTATTTGTATAGTCAAAATACAATTTATATGAATGTAACTTACTGGTACAATATGGTGGAACAATCCAAATTCTTGCTCCAAAACCCTTCTTGCAAGTGGAGCCATATAAATACAAATTCCAGGCTTTATCTGAAAATATTTGAATATGTTTTTTCTAAACATTGACCTCATCCTTTTATGATATTTCTCCGTCAATATAGAAATAATTAAAGAAAATTCGTGATCCCAACTCTGTATCTACTGCATAAATGGGATGATTATTTGGTTGAGTTCTACTGCTTACCATATAAGACATTTTGAATTCTATATATAATATTTTCAACTCACCAAACAACGGGATTGATGCATAAGACATGTCCATCTACAATGTTTCTCAAAATCTTGCTGCCCAAGGTTGAGATAACATAATGCTAAATATAGTTGGAATCTCTGCTACCACTATGTCCATCTTTACACTCTTAGCAGGAATTTGTGCCAAGATGACAACTAGGTCCTTTGTTAGCCCTAAACATTTTATTTTTATAAAATAAAATGAGAACAAATCCTTGTAGGGTATGGTAATATGAAATCCTATATAGTCCATGACTGACTTAGGCATAAGGTTATGCGAAGCTCCAAAATCTAACATGGCATTACAAAGGATCATATCATGTATGATCTGAAAATGGAACTATTTGTAAATGCTATGCAAAGTATCCATTTCCATTTAATTAAGTGTTCAAAGTGTTTTCCATGTCTTGTAGGTTAAACAGTAGTTTTGGTAATGTTTCTGAGTTTGAAGTGTGGTGTTTTGTTATTTCAATTTACTGTTTAATACATCATGTTAGTGTCAGCCTTTGCAGCCTTCCTCCAGTGATCAAACATGCTCTTAAAAAGTGATTTTAAGATGTCAAGGTCAAATTTTGTCATTTCAGTGAGTATTCAAGTAAAATTTGGTCACTAGGTATTAGGTCTAGGGTTTGTTTTCACTCTTTTCAAAGTTGTCCAAATGTCGGTCCATGTCACCATTCAACTAAGTGTACCATCATTTAGAGGGTTTTCATCATCATGTCAAGTTCCAATGGGTCATTTTACACCTTGTTCATGCTTCAGTTGTGCCTAGGTAAGGTTCATTTCACTCTCCTAGGGTTTTGGAGGTAATTTCTCTTGGATGGTCAAATTATCATAAAAAATTGTATCCTGATGTTTATAAACCTTCCCTTATCCTTAATGTATCTTATTAAACACTTCCCATCACTGAGATCCCCCAAACTCCTCATTTTTGCACAAACCCTAGTTTCTTGCTACAACTTGGCAATTTTCTAGGCTAGTATGTGTTTTGCCCTTTTGGACCCCTTCCCCTCACTCAATCTCTGAAATTCCACTTTCCCCTACTTGCTAATATCCCTTCCTACTTCCAAAAATTTTCTCAAGAATTTAGAAGCCCCTTATCCCCTTCATTTCGCTTCATTTCGACACATCCCTTGTTCCACACATCGGGATAGGTTTCACTCAAATGATGTTTCAAAGCAATAAAAGATGAATTTGGGAAAAATGAGAGAGGTTTTTGTCCACAATAGGCCATGAAAGAAAAACCTCCTTCACTTTTTACAAAAGTGTCATTTTTTTATAGAAATTTCAAACATACAGTTGCCTCAGGAGAATTGATGCACCTCTGAAGTGACCTTGGGAAAATCAAGATTTCTCCTAGCTTGGTTGGCCCAATGACTTGCTTGATGAGTCAAATGATAACTAGACACAAAGATATTTCCAATGAGCTATCATGAGCTCAATTTGGAGCTGGGGAAGACTTTCAAAAGTGTACTGCAACAGCACTCTGCCTTGAGGCAGCCTCATTCTGCTCATTTTGACCAGTCTTGGGAGATTTGATTTTTGACAAAGCAAATGAACTCCAAATTGAAAAATTCCAGTTGGGATGGAAATTAGACTCAATAAGTTTTCCAACGAGCTATCCCGTGCCCAATTTGGACACCGAGAAGGCCTCCAAAAGCCTCCTGCAAAAAGGCGCTACGCATTGAGATGGCGCTACGCATTGGGCTAGGGTTTGCAGTGTAAATTTATAACTGGCGCTACGCATTGAGATGGCGCGGCGCATTGGGATAAAAAGCCTGAAATCAATTCAAATCTTCCTCCAAAAGCTCCAAAATTGCAAATTCTTCATTCTAAAACTAAGTTAACATCTCCATATTGCCAATGTATGAGTTTCCATCAGTACTTATGGTGTTTCAATAGGTGAAGAAAATTCAAACCCTATTCTCTTGTTTGAGGATTGTCTCCTTTAGGGTTTTGAAACTTGTTTTGTGCCAAATATTCCCATCACCTTGTTTTTTTTTTCCCCTCCTCATTGTTTATATCCACACAACAGTCCATTTCATTGTTCACCTCATATCCCTACTCAATCATTCCTATTCCATTCCCTCCCCATCCCACTTGTAATTTTTTCCCAAATCCTAAGTTTATCCTAAAAATCAAGTGGCTGTCCCATTGTCTCCACATTTGTCAAATCACAAGTTTTCAAAAGACATTCCACTTGAAAAAACTTCATTTTCCCCACTGCCCTATTTCCCCATAGTCCCTCCCATATCACCACTTATTTGGCAACGAAAATCAAAGACACCAAACTCTTCATATTCACCTCAGGCAACATAGATGAAGAAGGCACTGAGGAGGCACAATAGGCATGATAGACTGCAAATCTTGGCCGAAGCTTCTTTGGCTGAGCATGGTACTTGATGAGGGACCTTCAGTCCAAATTTCAAGGAATTTGGAGAAAATTTTGTCATTTTTGAATTTTTTGGTCACAAAACAGGTTTTTCTGCCCGACGCGTAGCACCACCTTGCACGCGCTTACGATTGGGAGATCTTCTAGAGGAAAAATTGATATTTCTGGATTTTTTATGAAAAATTATGCATGCTCAGGAATGGCCTAATAATTTCATCAAGTTCTGGGTTGCCTAAAGGGTCAAAAACACCTTGAAAATGGCCTTTCTGCCACTTTTTGCACCCACAGGAAGCAATGTTGGGATATTGAACTTTTGGAGGGGAAAATGGACACCAAATCCAGAAATTCCACTTGGGTTGGAAAGTAGACAGGTAGGGATTTCTAACGAGCTATCATGAGCTCAATTTGGACTTTGGGAAGTGCCTCAAAATCAGCTCCAAAGTTGTGCTACGCATAGAGATTTTGGGCGCGACGCATAGAGGATTTTGGCCTATTTTTCACTCCACAACTCAGAATTTCGCCTAGTTTTGGCCAGTTTCACTTTTTCATGTAACTTTTGATCTACCTTGATGTAATTTCATAACCATGATGTAATTTTGGCACATTTTTACTTGTTCTAGAATATTCATTCACCAAAAGGTGAAATGTGAGTGAATCGATCAGTTTCCTAACATATAGAGGCAAGTTGTTTCATGGCCTATTTTCTAGTTCCTAGTTTAGATATGGTTGAAACAGCTCCTAGAATTATGAGCTCGACCCCTAGAGGCATGGGAATGGTTAGGATTGTCTATATGATGTATTTTCTCAGTCATTTTCAGGGTTGGACACTTGGGATTTCTCAGCACTTCATTGTACATTGATTCTGCAATTTTGGCAAAGGAATAGACCAGGGTTTGCAGCCCTCTTTGGGATCCTTGTGGCTCTGTGTTTTGATGGTGTTTTTCTCCAATTATTTGTAAGGTCACTGATGTTTATGTGTACCATTTTCATTATCCTTTCTTCTTAAATTAAGAAAATCAGTGTTAAAGGTAGAATTCAGTAGCTTGCTTTGCTCTGCCTTTAGTTTTGTTTAATTTTACATGTTTTCATCTGTTTGAGGAGGAATATTGAGAACCTCTTGCCCTCTTCAGCTCCTCACCAATATGATCCTTCCATCCACTCAATCAAAAGCATCAAAACTCTTGCCTTCCTTGCCCCAATCAGAACTCTGCAAAAAACTAGGCCTTATCCCCGCACCCAAAACTGCCTTTCCCTTTGATCCAACGAAAAACCCCCAAAATCAATTCAAGCTCCTTTATTTATATACCTAGCCTAAAACTAGCTTTTTTTTTAGTCATATCAAGCTTTATTGATTACTTTTCGCTGAGATTGACCTGGAGAGAGCCCTCTCCTGTTCTGGTAGGGCTAGATACTAGATTAAGCGTGGGTTGATGTTACCCTGAACTCTGCCTTCCTTCAGCCTGAGGTAGATTTAGGTGATAACACATCACAAAAAAAATAAAAAATAAAAAAAAAATCACCATAACATAACACAACAAATTGATGAGGAAGTTCACCCCTCTTGGGTTACATTTGCATGTCCAAGGCTCCCCAATGGTATGTCCTTGCTCATTTAATTTGCTCAAAATGGTTACACAGTGAGAAATATGCCTAAACAGGCAAAAAAAGTTGTGAATTTGACTTCAGAAGACAGAAATAAGCTAAAAATGGCTTTTGTTTCACCTCAAACAGTGAAGTACAACCCAATACAGCTCCATCTCCCTGATGGCCCTGATGGCTCTTTTCTCTTCCTTGAAGAAAAAATGGCTGAAGAACACCTTTGTTCGTTCTACAACCTGTCCCAAACTCTCCAAAAGGTCGAAGAAGCCAAAATTGAATAAAATTTCATCTTGTTGGTCGAAAATTGAGAAAGTTATGACCCAAACAATATTTTGCCCAGTGGCACTAAAAAATCTCCTCCAAAACTGGAGGAACTCCAGTTAACTCCACCAAAAAAAGGCGGAAAAACCAGAATGGTAGAACTGCATGCTATTTTAGGGACAACATTTAGTGTGACGGTCAGTTAAAGTTGCGTTCACATGCGAAAATTCCAGAAAATCGTTTGCTGCTGGCGGATAAGTTAAACCCCGCACGCTCAGTCATGGCCTGTAGGTCACATGTGAAAAGGGGCTAGCACCACGGTGCTTAATCCTGTTCTCCGCCGGTTTGAAATGGGGCTTAGCCCTTGGTTATCGTTCTTGGTCGTATCGCCTTAACCCTTAACCTTGAGGGCTTAAACCATAAGACTCTGCTCATTCAAAACTTCAAATGACCCGACTGTGCATTCTTAGCCGTCCGACTCGCCCAACTATTCAACGTTGTTGCCCGTGGTGTAATGGTCGAGTCGACCCTGCCCGAGGAGTCAGGTCGAGGGTTCGACCCCATTGCCCACCAACATTTTTGCAATACTTTTTAACCATTGGCCTGGGGCCACGTGGCAGCCTCTGAGCAGGCCACCTGGCACCCTATAATAGGCCTATAAAAACTTTAAATAAAAACGAAATTTTCCATTTTATTTATTTATTTATTTTTGCAAAATTTGAAAAAATCAGAGTCAAAAGTCCTATTTTTGGAGGTCATTGGGCGATTTCAAACCTCAGTAACTTTCACATACGACATTAGATTTGAGTCTCGTTCATGGCGCCAGAACTGCAGCGATGAGGCCTTTCCGGTCGTTCAAATTGCAACCATTTCTGAGCTGTTCCATTTTTTAGCATGTTTTCAACTTGGACATGATCTCTTGATCAGTGTATGTTCAGAATTACATAAAATGGAGGAACATCATCGTTTATACCAGTGACATGTGGACCAAAGACAAATTTAGGAGCATCATCATCTAGGTTTAAGGAATCCTATGAATTTATATTAACCTAATCAATTTCTGAACTTTTAACCATAATAAATTTTTTTTTTTCTATATTTTTCATTTATTAAAAGTTCAACAAAAGGAATGAATACTTTCAACTTACTAATTTCACTTTCTAGATTAAAGGTTGACTGTGATTTTTCAAATTCCTTGATATCCTTTTTTGTTTCTTCTTCTTTTCTTGGGTAGTCTTTCTTAGGCACCTTTGGTTTCTTCAATATTTCCTTCCTAGATTCAACTTGCTACTCAACTGTTATATTTTGTGGTAGAGTCTTAATAGGAACATTCTGGTTTCTAATATTGTACAACCTGTGAAAATATGCTACTACATTTATATAAACCTGTTGATAAACAACCGAATCACAAATATGAATTTTTTCCTTTTCATGTTCCTATTTGGTGTAAAAAACTTGTGTTTCTTTATCACCAAAGCATCCAATCTGATGATCTCCTTCCTCAGTGGCGTCCTCATCAAAAAAAACCTCTATAAAAAGGATTCCCAACAACAACTTGCCGATCTTCAGGAATTTTCTGCTCTCTTGGACAATTTTGAGCACCTTTAGGTCTCCTAAAATTCAGATTCCTCATCGGAGTTTGATTTTAAGCCTGGAAGGAGTTATCTTATCCAACAAATTCTCCATTTTTTTCAATATCACATCAAACTTTACATCGGGTGAAGAAGATGATTCTTCTTTGAAAACCACTCTTCTCTCAATTTGCATTTTTTCCTTCTTAGCCAACAAATTGGCTTCTACTCCAATTGCATTACTCTGCATTGCTTCTAAAGTAGCAAGATTTATCTTGCGAAGCTGATAAGAAAATTCAACATCAAAGCCATCAGGATAGTGTAACAAGGAAAATCTAGGGGGAGGTTTTATCTCAAATGGAATTGAATTGTAAATTTTGTTAAATCTAGCTGTGAATTCCTAGACTAACTCCTAGGGATTCCTTTTTAAACCTTCACACTCAACCAAAATTAGCAGGATATTTTTATCCACCTCCCACCTTGCAATAAAATGTCGTTCAAACTGCTAGAAATCATTTATACTTGCTGTTGGTAAATATATGAACCATCTCTTTAACTCTCCTAATAGAATTTGTGCAAAAAGTCTCAGTTTGATGTCTTCATGGTCAACCTCCTATAAATCAATAAAATCATTAATCTTGTCCAAATGTTGCTGAGATGTGAAAAACCTAGTGCCATCAAACTGGATAAAGCGTTGTCCATAATTCGTAGGGAGTTTATGTAATGTGACTTGAAGGTTTAAAGGTGCATACCTAGAAACCATAATGTTGGGAGGTGCAGTTACACTGAAAGTAGAATTATGGACAACATATGTTAAGGGAAATAAAATTGTTGTAGAATAATTTGATGGACTAGGACTGTGAGATCCCACAGAAGACGAAGGAGTAGTTGAAGCAGAAAAAGGTTGGAATGAAGAAAGCAAAAGTTGCAGATTTAGCTGCAGCTACCTAGATTTCATGGAATTTTTGTTCTAAGTTTTGAAAGTGATACCAAATCTCTTGGTCTTTTGGCAGTAGCTCTAATTCTAGGATGGTAGAACAAAAAACAAACGGTCTTAAAATTTTTGAGTCAATAACAAAATCTGAAAGATGAATTTCAGACTTGGATTTGAATAAGGTATTCTAAGATTTTATATCAAACTGTAAATCCTCAAGAGCTTCAACCTTTGCAGGTAATGAAAAAGACCTTTCTAAATAAATTGTACTTGATCTCTTTGAAGTTTTCTTCCTAAAAAACTTTTTCAGGCTTGAAAAAATCTGTGGTGGATTCGGATCAGGGTTCCTTTGAGTATAGACACTTCTATGAGCCAAGAATTCATCAAAAAGAACACTTTAGGATATAGAGTGGAGTATCAAGAGAAAACACCTTGAAACTAATCTGATATCCAAATCTTTGCTTTCCCTCAAAGATCTTATCTTGAGCAACAACAATTGTTTGGAAAAAAATATGCCTTTCATTTCCCCGATAACGACGCCAAAATATTATCACTTAGAGAAAAACCTAGCTGTGGAAAACAACTCTAACGTTACAACCTAAAACCTCTTTGAGGTTGAAATCTGACCCTTCAACCTGGAGAGGGATTTCTCTTTAAACTCAACTACTCAAGGTCACTAATTATAAGATTTGCAATTTTATTTCTATGGCCATATTTTTCTAAGAAATTGTGAAGTTTGGTTGGGTTATGTGGAAATGACACCATTGGGCATGAAGTCTAACCCTATCCGGTGATATTTACTTATATATTCGATGAAAAAAACACAAAAGTAGGGTATCGATAATTCCTTTTGATAGTTTAAGTAATTTATAGGAAAATGAAGGAAATTAGTATAAGGGTTAAATGAACAACAATTGTTAATGCCTGAGAAATAAAGAAATAAGAGCATAAAATATGAATCCCAATATCATATACTTAGTTTTATAGATATGAGGAAAAAAAAAAAATAGGGAACTGAAACACAAGAATTTATTTAAGTGCTCATGAAAACTGTATTCATTAAGATTTGCTCAATAATACAGAAGGATGCTATGTCTCAAATAAACACCAATACTTTTTCTTTCTACATTCTTTGCTTATATACACATTACAATAACTGAAAAAAGTTTGTAGCTCAGATTAATTACAATAATCCAAAAATAGTAATATAAATCTCCTAGGTACATGCATTTGAAAATATCTTTTAAACATATCAAGTTTCTCAAAACAAAACAACTTGCTAGAAACTATGCTGAAAATGGGGCTAAGAAAATCTATCATGATTATGCTCCCCTTGATGTAGATTAGGGTTTTTCATCCTCCAAAATAATATTTCTATTTATGCTCCTGCCTTCTCGGGTTTTATTATTGCAATACACTGATATTGTCGCGGTCAGTCCTTTAGTTTCCTGAATCGGTGGTTTTGCTGATTGACCGACTTCCATCACTTTTCTCAAACCGTTTCTTTCAAAATTTGCTGACAATGGGAATGTCAACGCTTCCATTCAAAATTCGCTGACAATGGGAATGCCAGTGTTTCCCTTCTGTAAAATTTGATGAAAATGGGAATGTTAACTTCTCCATTGTGCCCTTTTGTACCTAAATGCTAACATGTGCATGATCATTGATAGATCAAAATAATTCACTTTAACAATGAATAATAAAAAACTAAAAGATGGTTACCAAATTCTTCGCTAAGGGTACTTTTTTCTTTCAAAAGAATGTCCACCTTATCCATTATTTGCCTCTTTCTCTTTCTGGTTTCCATAGGGATTTTATTGTTAGTTTCCTTAGCCTTTGGATTTTTAGAAATTGTAGTTTTCTCTTTGTTTATTATTAGGTCCTTTAGTGGGACATTGTCCACATCTATCACTTCCTTGGCAAGGTCAATATTTTTCTTCAATTTTATCTTCAATCTCAACTTGTTTGAGGGTATGTTGTGAGGTATTTAACCTCCTTTCAACATCTCAGACAATGTGGGTTCCTTTTCACTCGGGACTTCTTCATCATCGGGTTTAGTTTTAGCTTCCTTTCCTTTGGTTTGCTTTGGTAGATGAATGGATGTAGGGGAACTCTCAATGGGTGGTTTTTCAGCATCAAGAGAATTTATAGTAGGAGGCATATTTTTAGTGGGAGGCTTTGCAGTATGACCAAAATATGAGTGGATGTTTGTTTCCTTCGACTTTAGGATTTCTCAGTGGAGGTTTCTACATGATTTTTATTGCCCTGTTTCATAGCCTTCTTCCTCCCTCGTTTAGCCTTAGGATGCTGGGGTTGAAAACCTCCCCAGAACAAGAAATGGCCCCATGTCCTATCGGATTTTGAAAATAAGTTTTTAATTAACAATTTAATTAAGGCTTTACGATAAAAAAATGAGGGGATAGGTTTTCCCTAGCTCGGAAACGAGCAACCATGTGCTTCAGACTCTGCAACAAATAAAAAAATACATTCATCCTTACTTTCCCTACTAGCTGAGCTAAAAAGTGGAAATGATATAGATTCAACCAATTAAAATGACCATCACAGGTGAAGTAGGAATGTGTTATGCATAGGAGCCAGTTCCATTTGTTCTCTAGCCAATCTCTCTATACCTCTATCTTCCAGTTTTTGTCTTTAAACTCAGCCTTTAGGAAAAATGGGACATCACTCCCAGCTAGAACATGAATTCTGAAAACTTTTTCCCCATCCGTAGGCAGGGATGTAACCTCTGCAATATACTCCTCTGTGACCATGAACGAAAGTCCTCCTACCTCCACATGGTGATCATCGAACCCCTGGGTGAATGCTCGAGCCACATCATCACGGTAATCAATCCATCACTGGAAAAATTCCTGTCACCCAGCTCGTTGGATTTGCAGCTGAATATCTGGGTAAATCTATAGGAGATCAAGCGCCTTTGGCTCAACTCCATTAGCTTTCCCTCTTTTCCCCATGATTTGTGTAATCAAACAGAAACATAGAAGGAAATATTGAGATTCAATCCTGAATCTCCACCAACAATTCACATGCAAACGTGTTGATCAACGATTGTCATTGATGTCAAACCAAGCAGCACCAGGGGCTACCCCAATATTGCATGGGAATTTTGACCTACCAAATTACTATATTCCAGATCATTAATTATTTTTATGGTTTCTACTTGTTGATATGTTTCCGTTGATATATGGCACACCACGTAATTCTTCACGGTTTGAGAGATATTCATGTTTGAAGTTTGTAACCCCAGTTAGTGGGCTAAAACCCCATGGGGTTGTGGCATGGGTCATTGAAAAGTAAATAATTAATAATTTTCAAGCTCCTAAAATTACTCCCACATTCACTTGTTGAAGCCCCTCTCAACCTAAGCATTTATATAAATTTTTATCCTCATATCCTCCTTATGTAGGGGTTTCGCTATCTGAAACAGATCATCGTGGAATTTTCGCTCTAACTTTTTTTCTATGAAGATTCAGAAGCTGAAATTTTTATGAGGCGAAGCTTGAATCCTGAGGAAGCTCTTGTAAAAATTTAAGATCAAGGTGTACAATATTTTTGGAGATATGATCTGTGGAAGTCAGTGTTTTTTAGGCTCCTGAAATTCATCTAAAAGACGTGACCTTGGGAAAATCGTCATAACTCTCTCTCTGAGTATCGGATTGGAATTATGTAAAAAGTGGCAGATAGTTCACGGACTGTAGCTTTCGCTGTATCAATTTCAAAGTCGAATGAAGAAACAGTGACACGTGGCACTCCATGCAAGTTCTCTCTACTGAAACAGTCCATAATTAGGGCATTGTGAGAGATTGGGCATAAATCTCTCTTGAAGAATCCAAATTGGGTCAGACCTGTGGCATTGGAAATAAGACTTAGAGGACTACTATAGGGCCAAAAATCACATATTGGGGATCTGAAATAACAAATATACACCAGATTCAATATCGAGCTCCTAGAAGGAAAGAAAAAGCTAGATCATGTGTTGTCAAGGGCTGCAAAGGACCAGAATCTCTAGGGCTGCAAAGCAAAGCAAGGTGCAACAAAGAGTAGCATGAAAAGAGCAGCAATCAAGGTGTAGAACAACAACAAGAAGTTCGTCACATGAATACTTCAAGTGGGCAGCACTGCATACAGTCATTGTAAAAGTATCATTGTACTAAGTCATTGTAAATACATTATTGTATAAATTGTACTAGTGTCTATCTGCCAAGAGTTGAAGAGGCAGTGTCGGGAGGTCTAGGATCATCATTAGGTGGTTGTGTCATAGTTTGGATTATGGTCTAGTGTGTCTTCTTCTTCTACATCATTCTATATCATTTTAAAGTAGACCATTTTCCTTGGTACAGGAGTCCATTCTTCTTTTATTCTTCTATAGGGTGCTAGGGTGGTGCTAGGGTGAGTTGTAGCTCATTGAGTGTTGGGGCATTCGTTCAGTTGACTACTGAAGAATATCGGGCGTTGGAGCATCCATCCAGTGGGAACTTGAGAAGAATGATTTTATAGATTCTAGGAAGTTGGAGCTTTATTTTCAATTGGAGTTGAATATTAAAGAATTATTAGAAAAGCATTAGGTGGTTTTTGTCTTGGAGTGGGTTTCCACCTTAAAAACTATGTGCATTTGTGTTCCTTTTTTTTACTGTTATCATTGTACAAACACTGATAATAATTGAAGATTAACTAATGCTCTAATTGAAATTAATACTGATTCAACCCTCCCTCTCAGTATTTCCAACAAAACGAGCTTACCAACGATTAGACATAGCAAAGTTTTACGAATGAAAATGGGAAATTAATCATACAGGGAAATCAAATGACATCTCAGTAAATGATTTATAGGTAATAATGTTTTATACCTTTGAATGATTAAATGATAACTGTATACCTTCGAAAATGGAAAACACTCGTTTAACACATAGTTGATTTACCTTTTGGATTGAACGTGGCATGACCAAAAGACATAATTTTGTTGTTGACGTGGTGAGCACATTTCAAAAATTTGAATTGCAAATTTAAAGTTTAGCGTTGCTATTCCCTCTGCTGGCGAATACTCGAAAACATTGATATTGGGATTGTCATCTTATTTCTCTAAAAAATTTAGAGAACCCATAATAGTGCTCATAGTCCCATTATTAACATTTTCCCCTATTCATTACAGACATTTCGCTCACACTGAAATTGTTAGCATTTCTTGAAAAATTTCAGACTCAAAATAAAATGTGATAACATAAAGATCATACAAAAGTTTATTATAAATCATATAAAATGACCGCAAAGCAAAAATATAGCTATAATAAATATTCATATGTAATATAAAAAGATGCCCATCCATATAGGGACAATGGAAGAACTAGGACTGATCCACATCCCTAAACTTTGTCACCAATCATAATCTCGGATCCGAGTAGGAATTATTTATAATGATGGTAAACGAACCCATTCCTCTACCTATAAACACGGAAACACGTGAAACATGTGAAAATAATCTGATATGTTGAATGTCCCCTACAATATCAACAAGCAATAAATTCTTGCAACATTGAGTCATATTAACCCAGTTGACAACAACCAGTCACCGAAGCACTGAAGATGAGAAAATCCTTTCTCAACAAAAAAATAAATAAGAGCACAACATGCATGAATCTTATCCCAATTATTTGTCCCCCTGCCCAACCCCATATTAAAATGAAAGGAATGGTTTTAAGAAATATGTAGTACAAAACCCATGCTACAAATGGGCACACCCCTTGGGATCCACCATTAAAAAAACCCCAAGGAATTGAAATATCTAATGATTCAATGCCAAAAAACCCATCATTCAAATAAATATGAGTCTGAGGATAATGTGAGAATATAGCCAACCCCTCTGCAACTATTTTTTTTGGGTAAGACAATGTGTCTGCGAAGATCACTTTGTTTCGGGTGATCCATATTCCCCAACAAAGAATCAGAGGAAGAACATGATAAGAAAATGTATCTCGATTCACCATCCAATATTTCCAGGAGGTTTCAAAAGATAAACTGGCCCATTGATAGTTCATACCCAGAAAATAAAGGCAGGAATCCCAAACATGCACAACAAAGGGACATTGAATACATATATGGTTTGAGGATTCCACACTGTCCTTTCATATTGCACACCAACTTGGTCCAATTTTATATCAGTATTGCATAATGTCCCATGTAGGCGACTTACCAACCATAGTGGCCCAAACAAACAACTTAGAATTAGTCAAGCACCTTGATTTCCACATGGAACACCACCACCAATTTGAGCCGGTGCATGCACATCTGCACTGAGACACAACTATTTAAGCTTCATGGCATATATACCATGAGGAGCATAGGCCCATACCAATTCATTCACCCGATCGTGGAGCCATATGTGTGCATAATGCAAAGAAACTAGTTATCAATCCCATTAAACTCGAAGAATTATTGGTAAGTGCAAATATCTTGCATACAACCAAACCAGCCTCCATAGAGTCATACGTGTTGGAGCATCAATATGAGTCAGTCGCGCAATTCCCCCGATCATGCAAGTAATCAATTAGAGGTCAAGTAATAGTGTGGCCATCCCCATAGCAGGCCACAAATCATACCCAATACAAAATCTAAGACCATTTCCAATCCGCCAAGCAAAACCAAAATCCATTAGATAAAAATAATGGAAGAAGACGCTCCTAACCACAAAGATATTATGTCATGACTTTCTCTATAAGCACACCCAATCCTCCATTTAAAGTGGAACTATATATTTTTGTAATATCATCTGTTTCCAAATACTCTGAGTGGATAGAAGCTGCCATGCACACTTAGAAACAAGAGAATTTGAGAAGAGGAAAATGTTTTTGAGTCCCAAAACCCCAAGGAGTTTTCGGACTGCCAACCTACTCTAGAAAACCCAAGGAAAACAAAATTATTCTTAACCCTTCCCATATAAATTTGAAACAAAACCTCTAGATTCTCTCCAAGACTCTCTTGGGAATCCCAACCAAAGACATCCAATATACTAGAATTTCTTCCAGTAGATATTTAGCCAACAATAATCTGCTTACATGGGATAACCACCGAAAGTATTAATGAGTGAGCCTTTTTTCCAACTTTGTCAATGGCCAGTACCAATCAAATTTAAGATAACAATTCAGGTCTTAAGTGAAAGCCCAAAATTTGAAACTAGAATCTAGTTCCAATATTTGATAAGGGAAGATAAAATGAATGTTACCAATCTCCTGCAGCTGCAAATTATGAAAAAGAATGGAGGAATTGCTTTCATTTATCAATATACTTGTCGCAACACCAAATAACCCCAGAATCTCAACTAATTTATTAAAATCACAACCCGATCCATTATAGAATATGAGGATGTCATCAACAAAAAGTAAGTGAGTGATGGACAACATCTGAGCCATCAACACTCCCTGAAAATCCCTTCTTTGAACCACATCCTTGATCATAACACTGAGACCCTCAACAACAATAAATAAAAGCGGTGACAAAGGGAACCCCTGACGAAGGTCATTGTGTGCTTGGAAGAAATGCGAGTTAGAGCCATTTATCAAAACAATAAAGGAGAAAAATGTCAAGCATCCCATGATCTAGTTGATGAATTGAATTATATCAAAGCCCACATGCATAAGAAGAAATCAAATAAAAGGCTAGGTAACCCGTTCATAGGCCTTAGAGAGGTTGATTTTGAAAACAAATCCCTTCAACTTTAACATCTTTATGATGTGTAAACCCTCATGTTCCGTCCCAATGGCCTCATGGATTTTTCACCCAAATAGAAACCCAAATTATTCTTGTTATATAACCTTAGAGAGAATACACTTGATCCTTCAAGCAGTAACCTTAGAAATGACTTTATATAGACAATTACACAAAGATATAGGGATAAAATCATCAAAAGAGGAAGAATTATCAACTTTTGAAAGAGGGAAATGAAATTTGAATTAAAGGCATGGAGGACCTGACCACCATGACACGACTTAGGCATAAATTAGAGTAGATCTGACCCAATAAACTCAAAAAAAGAGGTAATTTTTTTTTCATCCCATCCATTCGGGTCTGGGCTCTTATATTTTTGGAAGCTAGCTAGGGATGCTTTTAGCTCCCCTTTTCTAACATCCCCCAACAACTCTACGTTCTCATCATCATCCACAAAATGTGGGAATTATTGAACCACCCTAATAATCTTATCAATATTTACCCCCAAGGCTCTAGAAATATATTCCTGAAATTCCTGACACCCATATCATCAAGCCCATCAAAGTTTGATACCTTAGAACCCTCCTCATCCTTCATCTCCAAGATGGTATTTTGTATTTTCTTAACTTTGGAAAAGTCACGGAAAATTTTGGTATTTTTGTCATCACTGTCTAGCCAGATTTCCCTACTTTTGAGACACAATGTCTCTTCTTGCTTCCCCAAGATATCATTTCTCCTAGCCATGAGTCAGTGATAATGCTCACATGACTCCTGAGATGAAAAACCATCAACCCCCAACTCATAAAATGCCTCTATATTTTTTTCAACAACCAATAGTTCCTCCTCCTCCCACACACAAAAAAAATAACCGTCTTTTACATAAATTTAATGTGTTTAAGATTTCAAAAAAATTCCCCTGCAACAGAAACACCCAAGCTGAAATCATATGGTCTCTAATTTGTTTTAACCATCACAGTGAAATACTGATCTTTTAGCTAGTGATAATTCATTTTAAAAGGGATAGTACGTTTGCAAATCATTCCTTTGATCTCTAGTAAGATCGGGCAATGATAATAAATCCCACCTGAACCAACCCATTATCAAATAAGTGGAAAAGACTGAAGCATAGATTCATCCACCAAAAAATAATCTAGCCTCTTGGCTACATGATATGTCCCCACTCCTTAGTTACTTCATGTGGGTTTCAAATGCACAGGGGGGACATCAATCAGTTGTCATATTGAAAGTTTATGTGAAAAAAAATCAGTAAAGGCATCCATCCTTGCTCCAGAACCCCAAGACTCTACGTCACCCAAAGAGAAAATTAAGTCACCACCCAAGATTAGATATGCATATCTAAAAAGGGAATTCTCATAAAATGAGTTCCATAAAGCAACTTGATCATCATGTGGCCCATACAAGCATAATATTAAAAACAATAACCGGTGACAGGACTGGTGGACCTAATGAACCCGTAACCAAACCGGAACTAGTTTAACTGGTACTGGTTAGGTCTAAACGAACTGGTTTTTAAAACAATACATTAAATAATTATTTTTAAATAAAAAAATATATTTTTAAGATTTGCAACCATGTTTCCAAGACAATATAGACAAAATATGCAAATTTTTCTCATTTATATACCATGTAAAGGTGAATATATCAAAATGGCACCGAGTGCAATACATATCATCGAAAAAATACATAAGCAATGAGGCTCCAAATGACCCATAAAGTCAAAAAACAATGCTACAAGCTATGAGAATTGAGGCCATTGGCCTATAGTATACTACAAATATACATATATGATATTACTAATTAGTGATCAACATTATCACTTGAAACTTCTCATCATGATCAAACTCAGTTGGTTGAGTCTCGACTGCCGAACTTTACAACTGCTCTAGTCACAAACTTCTCTATTGTTCAGTGACTCGAGTCTCAAACTTCTGAAGGTATTCTGCCCTAATATGCCCTATTACTTAATTTGGTGCTCCACATGGCTTTACATGGCCTCCTACCCCAGCCAAGTGTTGCTTGAACCTGTAAATACCCCCTCCTACAATAGATTATTGGCAATATTTGCAGATCATTTTTCCATCAATCATATTACAATGAGCCCATGCAGTATCCTTGGATTTTGGAGGAATGATGGCTACTACTTAGCTCAAACTCTATGTTGTTCCACTACTCCAGCAAAAACTCAACACTCTCCAAGCTCTCAATCAAAATCACAAAATCTCCAAATGAGATGGTGTGAGACAAATGGGAGGCTTCCCCTGCTTATAAGGGATTGGAGAGGGTGTTTTTAGAGGGAAAAAACCCTCCTCTTCCCTCCAAAATAACCCTAAACCGGCCAAAACTTCGTGCGTGGGTCCCTTTGCAGCCTTGGCAGCTGACCGACCATTTTATCCCTAAACCGTTTGGTTTCGTCCTTAACCGACCGATCAACACCAGTTTGACCGGGAAATTGAGTGAGAGAAGGGTTTAAACTGGGTTTTTTGACTGGTTTTGACTGGCCAGGGGTCTGACCAGCCGGTTTGATTAGTTTCTAGTTTGACCTGACCGGTTTTTAATACTATGTATACAAGTTGATAAAAGTGAAAACATGATCCAATTCCGAAGACTATATCACCTATCCCAACCCAGATTGAACACTCCAAAAATTTTGAGTCCAATTATTACGGGAATTCCATCCTAAGGCAAGACCACTACAGAGACCACTAGAGAGACCATGTACATCGCTCGCAATAAAGTGCCAATAAGGTAATAAGGACTTTAAAAATTTGACCACACAATCCCCTTTCCCAAGGGTATCTTGAAGAAAGATCACATTAGGACATTCAAAGGAAAAAAAATCTCTTAAGCGCCATTTTTTTGGGAGCACTGACCAACCCATGACAATTGAAGGACAATGTATTCATAAGGGAACCCCTTGGAGGGATTTCATTGCTCTAAGTTCCCCATCCATATAGGTTTTTGGACTTGATGAAAACTCAAAATAGGCCTTTACCTTAGCCAAATATATATTTGATTTCCTCCCCTACCCTTACCAAAATATTCCTGCAAAGAAATTTGTCATAAACTAGTTAGGGTCCCCTAGAACCTGATATCACAAGATGATATCTCAAATTATGTAGGATATGACCCTCACTTGACTCCCCAGAAAGACTTGAAATTATTGAAGTTTGTAGAGAACTGTAAAGGGTGGAAAATAACTGGCACATAATTGGTCTTAGAAGCCATCTCCTAACACAAATGTAAACTAATATTCAATGAATCAAAGAAAGAAACAATATTTAAATTTTGCATAACAAGAGGGATCGAATTACCGAGATTTGAAAAAGCCACATGAGATGGTTATATCCTTGTGTTGATGGTGTTGGATCCGCCAACATTCAGGGGATCTCCCTGATATGAAGTCCCAACTAGAACTCACACAGTTTTGAGTAGGAGTCCCAATAGTGTGGTGTTTAATGATATGCCTTGGATTGCAAAACATGTAGAGTGGTGTACGTTGTCTTTGGTTAAAGAAAGTGTGTGACCCTGTGGAAATCCAATATGATGCATGAGCGGTTCTAACATAAAGGGGGGAGGGGGGGGGGAGAGAGGAAGTGAGCTCCTTAGAAGCCTGTAATAGTACACAACTTGAAAGGAACACACGAGTTGAAAATAAATCACACAAACTAACAAGCAGAATATTCCACAAGTTAAAGGTAATGAGTTAAAACATGAGCACACATTCAACAAGATTCATACAAATGAAAACGAAATAATTCATAAGAATATGCATAAGTTAAACAACATACATCACAAACATGACCAAAATAGTCCAACTACATTTAAAATATATGCATGAATCCTACTCTAATTTATATTATAAGTGAAAGTTCCATTCATACATACAACATGACAGACCACTTCACACAATAGTGGAACATAAAGTCAAAAACACCTGCTCCTCCTAAAGAAGTATACTCCCTCTATGATACGGAGAAGCCAATGCTGACACAAAACTCCTAAGCCTTATCTAAGCCTAAGCCTAGCCAAAATCTTGGCTCCCAAAAGCCCTTTACAAGAGTTATGAGGATGTATTTATAACCAAAGGGGGGTGAATCTTAGCATGCCCCCTTGGCGACTCTTGGAATCCCCTCATGAATCCTCACATTACATATGAATCTTCACATTCCATCATGGACACATGGAATTTAACTTATAAAATAATTACAAATAATATGCTTTTTCCACTTGTACCCATATAAGATAAAATAGGGTAGAGACAACTCAACAACCCGACAAGACAATACACTATGCTGCTGGAGTTTAGGTGAAATCAAGCTGGAAAACTTCAACTTGATGTATCTTGGTCCCATACTCATGCCAAGTTTTGTATTGTGCGATGACCTCCCCAAACCGCGAGATGGTGTAAGGCTGGAAGAAGAATCTTTCCTTCATAGCATTCGGGTACACTATCTTGGAGCTGGTCTGAACATCTTGCTAAATCAGGAAAAACATCATTCAAATATGGATAGGGTCACCAATGTAGTTCTGCATGTTTATTCTATTCAGATCCAATTCCTCCTTGGTGGTGATATACTTTAGCTACTCCAAGTAATCGCCAATATCCTGTTGCACTTGGCTCTTACGCTTAGCTTGGGTGAGTTAGCCGACTGATGGAATCTTGTGGGTTCTCACCATGAAGTCCAAACTGTTGTACAACTATGCATATGCAGCTTGAATTTTTGTGCTCAACATGGCAAGATGCTTGTTGTTCTAGATCAATATTCGAACATTTTCTTTCTCTGGATCTGCCCGCGGCTTCATCATCTTTACCAACGTGAGTGGTGCTACCTTGTACCACATTGTCCAATCTTTCACATAATTTATGGCAACACGAAAATTCTTAAGGATAGTGACAAACTATTTGCATTGAAGTTGGAAGCTGTGCAATTGGACAACTGCCTTATGCATGGTCATGAGCTCCTCATATAAGTCCCGAATAGTGTTTCCAAGTTTGGATACTTCAGAAAGTATCATTGCTCTCATTCCTTCCAGGTATAACTATGATGAAGTTGCACTCCGCGCTACTATGTGGAGCTATTCAATCTCTTTTCGACATCTTATAGGTTTTGTACCAACTATTTTTTCTTGGCTGTCAAGTACTGCGTTTTTTATTTCGTAGCTCCTGCGAAGGCCAAGTTGGCTTCAGAAATAATGTTTGGATTCTTTCCAGTGTCTGCCACAATCACCCTTTCTCTTATGAATGCAGGAGACACATGATCATTCAAGAAGTTATTTCTTTGTGGTTGTACAATATTCTTATCTAGTTCATCTAATGATATATTGTACACATCCATCACCAGACCATCATCAAGGGGAACGACCTCCCCTTCCTCGATCGAGGCTTGCTCTGCGACTGAAGGTGGTGGAATTTAGATGGTGGCTTGAGGTGCACTAGGAATCAGGTCCCCATCTTCATATTGTGGCTCCAGTCCCACTTCCATGCCCGTGACTTTAATCAACTATTCAAGCTCCTTATCTAGCTCTTGTTCCTGCATCTGTTCGCTTGCTCCTTCTGCTGCTAGATGATCATGTGCTGGCTCTTCAACTTGTATGGGTGTTGTCTATTCTATTGTGGTACCTTTCCTTTATTCTTATTCCTTCTCTTATCTCTCCTCTTGTTCTCTTCTTCTAAGCTCATGTTCTTCCTTTAATTCTCGTTCTACTCTCTGTGCTATCTTCACTGCTTATTCTAAGTATTTCTTCTATCTCTTCCTCCACTCTTCTCTCTGTTTTTTCTACTTCCTCTTTGATTCGATTTCCAAATTTGTTTTCATAAGGATTGGATCTACTCTTTCATATTCCATCTTTGTTCCTCCGTCACGTTGGCAACAACCTTCCTTTTCCCTTTGTCCTGTACTGGATTGATTCCTTCTGGTATTGTTGCAAAATTGTTGCAATGTTAGTGTTAATTCCTTTTCCATAAACAATCAAGTGTCTGCATATATTGGAAAGTTAACTGGCACTTTCTCAACTCCTTCTCCAATACTTCTTTCAGTGGTTTCTTTTGAGGCAAATCTCTTTGATGTTATTGCAATAATTTTTGTTGGAGAGATGGTCAACAATTGTTGTACCTTTGGGACAGACAAGGCACTCATTGCAAGAAAACATCATTTTTAAGAAAAACCACTTTCAAGGCATGTTCATGTAGAAAAATAAGAGTTTGATGGAGGGGATTACGTAATTTTCACTGGAAAGAGGGGTTGGATGCCTGTGGGAACTGCGCATTACACAATCCTAGCAAGCAGGGTCAAAGCTTGAGGTCTAAAACTGCGCAATGCGCAGTTCAACCTGGGTAGTGAGCTAGGAGAATCTATGCGTTACGTAGTCTTAGTGGCCAAGGATGCACACTGAGCACTAGAACTGCACAATGTGTAGTTGGGCCAACCTGTACTATGCACTATTCAGTTCCATAGGCCAAGAATCCAGCTTGAGCCTCCAGATTGCGTAGTGCCCAGTTGGGAAAAGTGAAATCGGGCCAAGGAAATGATAAATATGCCCAAGGGAGGTGTGAAAAATGTGAATATATGAGAGATAGTGGTGGCTTGAGTGTATAATCAACTAAGTGTAAATGAAACAAGACAAATCGAGTGCAAAAACCATGTAAACGAGAAGAAAATCAAATCAGTGAGGGGAGTCGCTGCAATAACGACCATCGAGGCAAAAATGAAGAAACCGGTGTGACACTTGTGAAATGAAAACGATAACTTGAAACAAAACTTATACAAGATATATCAAGTTAAAACTCCAACATGTATGTAAATAAACAAGCAAAAAAACACTCACACAAGCCAAATGGAAAAGAAACGATAGAAAAAGTGACTAAAAGTGACAAGTGCAAAACTCACTTGGAAAATCGATGACGATCACACCGAAGGTTCCTTGATCTCCTTGGGAATGCCAAATATCTAAGATCAATTTTGAGAATGAGCTCTAGGAGCCTTGATTACATATATTTGAGGAACTAAGGTTTATGACATGCATGCCACAAATCAAGGGAAAAGGTGACACATGGCGACAATTTCCAAAAATATCTGGTGTGCTTCCTTTATGTTACTAAAAATCTATCCCTAGATTTTAGGGATTCTTTTTAATCTTCTCATATTTTTTCCTTTTCCCTAGAAAATTTCCATTCTTGTCACAGGGAAGGATTGCACAGTTCCAGGGAACTGGAATCTCCCAGCTCAATGCGCTGCACATTTTCTGAGCGCAGTGAAGGATTGTACAATTTATGGGATGCCTGCCATGAACGTGCAATTTTTGAGCTCAAGGCTGGGCTGCCAGTCATGATTTCACAATTCTGATAATCAAGATCAAGAATAGCTTCATTAATTGCACAGTTTGTTGAGGTAATCCCAGAATTTATACACAAGGCTTAGATAGGAGGTTAGCTTGTGACTTAGAAAAATTTTCTAAGTGAAGAGCAGGTGATAACAAGCATAACTGAAAGGTAAAAATCAATTAAAGCATGAATATGTGATAGTAGTGCAAGGTAAGCTCCCATGAAGGGAAGTTCGGCTCTAAAATCTAAGCAATGGAAAATTTTTAGAGGGTTGTTGTAGCCTCTACAACATTGGTGACACATTGGTAGAACTCAAACTCTATGAATGAATATTGTCTTCGTGTAAAAATGTGTCTCACCCTTCTGGAATTATTATTCAATTCATTTATTATCGCAACTCCCTCACTTAGTTTGAGTTAAAGACATGGCCCCTTCCATCCTCTTATCGGTGGGACACTAACCAAGCATAGTCACACTCAGTTGTTTCGATTGGGGATGATATAAGTGCAAAAGTAAAAGAAAAATGTCAGAGTATTTATTTTCATCTCTGGTGTTGCTCCGCTAATAGCAGGCCTAGACAATACCTCGACAGAGTCACTTTAGAAACACAAACATTGCTCTGCTTCCAGTGAGCATGGACAATACCCCAACAGAGTTTCTTGCTTTATCTCTCTATGTAGGAAGCCTTTCTCTTCTTTCACACTTTATTTCATTTTTCATTTTTTTCATTTTTTCATTTTCAAAGAACAGTGCATAGGAACTTATTTATTTTATGGGGCGGAGGAGGAATCCCAACTTATTAAGAGTAGAAGAGGTTCTTCTTTCAGAGAAGTATGTTTATGTGCACCTCTGGCATACTTGTTTAAGGTTTTTCTCCCCTCCTTACTCTACTAGACTAGAGTGACAAGGATTAACTGAATATATCAAAATCAATTAGAGTGGGAGGAACCAGTTAAAACCCAAACATCATGGTTTCATTGTGACTCTCTCTGATTAGGAACATATTTTCCATATGAGTATCATCAACCAAAATAACGTAGGATTCACACAAACAGAAGGAATAAACATAAATGCAAGTGTTGGTAGAAGAACAAATTTCTCTTGGATTTCACCATGCTTGCTTCAGGATCCAAACACAATCTCATGCAGAAACTAACCTAAGACTGAAAAAAAAAACAAAAAAAGGAAAAGAAGCAAAATAAAAAATAAAATGAATGAAATAAAATCAAATAAAACACCAATGAAAATAAAAAACTACTCCTACTCCTAACCTAAGCAGAAAGTAGGCCAACTCACGTGAAGTGATATTTCCAATGTAGCCACTAGCGCATTGGTTTGCCTAGGCGGGTGAGGGAATACATTTCAAGAAAAATATTCAAGTAACACATGAAACAAGAAAGATAAGACAATGTAAACCAAATCACTCGAACTTTGAATGAATGCGTAGAAAAATAAGAACGAAAAGCACAAGGAAGACAATCTGTGTTTGTGTTATGGTGTCCTAACACACTGGGAGTCAAAGACTTACACACGCAAAATTTTGAACCATGTGGTATATAAAACATAAAGAAAGAAAGAAATTTTCATTTTTCCAAGGTGCTCGCCAAGTACGATTCCTCAAATGATTGAGTGATATGATCGTGAAAAACAAATGGAGGATGAAAAAATTGTAAAGTGGAAGAATTTTCAATATCTGCAATGGAGTGATGAGGATTCTCAAAATATTCAACACTCTTCTAATTGGAGATAGAACTGCCCTCAAGGCTACAAGAACTTGACATAACCATAAGCTGGGGCTGAAGTGTCTTTACAGGTTGAGAAAGTTCTGAATCATCGCAAGGTAGATCATTAGAGATAGTTGGTTTCGAAAAATCGACAATCGAAAAATCAACATTGTGACCAGTTGAATTGACGAACATGTCACAAAAATCACGCTCAGAAATTTAAATATCACCAACGAGGGCATCCTCAAGATCTGATGAACCATATAGAGGGGGAGATGAAGAACGAGAAATTTCACCCTTTATGTTTCTAGAAAGGTATGATGAGAGGCTGGGAAGATCAGTGAGAGAATATTCATCCTTTTCGCATTTAGAAGTATTGGAAGTATTAATAATATAATAAACTAAATTATCACATGATTCAATGGGAATGACAGGATCACTGATAGTGTAAGGATAATGAGGAAGATTCGTGGAAGGAAGAGAATCATCCTTCATCGTAGATTCTTGTTCGACTCTTGACTCATGAACATACTCAACGTAAATGACATCAGAAGTTGGCGACTCAATAACAACTCCATCCAACACCTGATCCTCATGAACATGAAGGAAAGGTTTGAAATAGATGAATGAAAAAACTCACAATTCTGAGGATCAGTGGGACCAAAGGGTGGAGGATGAGGGGAAAACACTTCATCACACTCATAGGGCTTGCAACCCAATTCTACGCAGGGGTCCTAAGTATTCAAGGTGGGAATAGACGGTGACAGTTTAATAGACATATTCTAAATTTTTTCCACCTCAAACTGCGGAACTAGAGTTGCTTGATGAGAAACAGACTGAGGGTTACTTGGAACAAAAACCTTGTCCGTCGTAGATTTGGAAGCTCTAGCCTCGCGATAAGATGGGAGTGACTAGAAAATTTCTAAGTCTTGTGGATTTAGTGAAATGCAAACAAGATGTAAAAATTATTCAGTCAAGAAATCCCAATCAAATTCATTTCTTGGAAATTCGCAACAAATATGTACAAAATGATTGTGAAAATGGAGAAACGATTCATTGAGTGATTTTCACAATTCAGTTTTTTTGGCACAAATGTTCGTGATCATATGTTTCAAACACATGAAAAATTTCTATGACAAAGTGTTCGAAAGAGTGAATGGAGGCATTAGTCAATGTGTGACACCATTGCCTTAACACCCTTCGAACATGAGAATAAACAACCTACAACAAACATCCTCAAGTGGAATGTTGTGCTCTGTGAAAAATTGAAGAAAGTGATTAGTATTCTCAAGCACGGTTGTTTCACACTCACCATCAAATTTAAGACGTGACAAGTCATCAACAATATTCACTGACACTTCTAATATTAGATCTCTAGAAAAACATGCCAGGAGTATGATTCAGGAAGAAGTCATAAAATGAGTGCAGGAATTCAAAATAGACTTCAAGGGATCAACTTGTCATCTGGCCCTCCTTCTAGTGCTAGAAATGTTGATGGTGCTAGATCTGCCAACATTCAGGGGATCTCCTCGATATGAAATCCCAACTGGACCTCACACTATTTGGAGTAGGAGTCCTAGTAGTGGGGTGTTTAATGATATAACTTGGATTGCAAAACACATAGAGTGGTGTACGATGTCTTTGGTTAAAGCAAGTGTGTGACCCTACGGAAAGTCAATATGATGCATGATCGGTTCTAAAAGAAAAGGGGGGGAGGAAGTGAGCTCCTTAGAAGCCTGTAGTAGTACACAGCTTGAAAGGGACACACGAGCTGGAAAGACATCACACAAACTAACAAGTAGAATAGTCCACAAGTTAAAGGTGATGAGTTAAAACATAAGCGTGACTTCAAAAATATTCATACAAATTCAAATGAAATAGTTCATAATAATATGCATAAGTTAAACAACATATATTGAAAACATAACTAGAATAGTCCAACTACATATACAATATATGCATAAAGACGTGCCAGCTCTGATTTATATTATAAGTGAAATTTCCATTCATACATACAACATGACGAACCACTTGCCCCAATATTGGAACGTGAAGTAAAAAACACATGCTCCTCCCAAAGAAGTTTACTCCCTCTACACTACGGGGAAGCTAAGGCTGACAAAAAACTCCCAAGTCTTCTCTAAGCCTTGAAAAAATCTTGGCTCCTAAAAGGCCTTTACAAGAGTTATGAGGATGTATCTATAACCAAAGGGGGTTTACTCTTGGCATGCCCCCTTGGTGACTCTTGGACTCCCCTCATGACTCCTCACATTAGATATGAATCTTCACATTTCATCATGGACACATTGAATTTCACTTATACAATAATTACAAATGATATACATTTTCCACTCGTACCCATACAATACAAATTAGGGTAGAGACAACTCAAAAACCTAACAAGACAAAACACTATGATGTTGGAGTTTGGGTGAAATCAAGCCGAGCAACTTCAACTTTATTTCTTTTAGTCACATAATCATGCCAAGTTTGGTTTTGTGCGATGACCTCCCCAAACCACGAGATGGTGCTAGGCTGGAAGCAGACTCTTGCCTCAATAAAATTCAGGTACTTTATCTTGGAGCTGGTCTAAACCTCTTGCTCAATCAGTAACAACATTGTTCGAATATGAAGAGGGTCACCAATGTAATTACACATGTTCTGTATATTCATATCCAAGTCCTCCTTAGTGGTGATATGCTTCAGCTGCTCTAAGTACTCGTCAATCTTCTGTCGCACTTGGCGCTTGCGCTTAGCTTGGGTGAGTGAACCGACTGATGAGATCTTGTGGGTTCTCACCATGAAGTCCAAACTGTCGTACAAATGTGCATATGTGGCTTGAATGTTTGTGATGAATGTGGCGAGTTGCTTATTGTTCTGGATCAGTATCTGAACCTTTACTTTCTCTGGATCTTACTGCAGCTTCATCATATTTACCAATGTGAGTGGCGCTGCCTTGTATCGCATTGTCTAATCATGCACATAAGTTATGGAAATTTTAACATTCATAAGGATAGTGACAATCTCTCTGCATTGAAGCTGCAATCTGTTCAATCAGATAATTGTCGTATGCACGGTCATGAGCTCCTCATATAAGTCCCGCATAGTGTTTCCAAGTGTGGATACTTCAACAAGTATCACTATTCTCATTTCTTCCAGGTAGAAATGTGTGGAAGCTGCACTCTTCGATGCTATGTGGATCTATTCAATCTCCTGGAAACATTGTATAGGTTCTGTACCAACTATTTGTTCTTGGCCTTCAAGTACTAAGTGTTTGATTTCATAGCTCCTACAAAGGCCAAGTTGGCTTCGTCAATAGTGTTTGGATTTATGCTAGTGTCCACAACAATCACCCTTTCTATGATGAACGCAGGAGACACATGATCATTCGGGAAGTGCTTTCTTCATGTTTGTATAATCGTCTTATACAGTTCATCTAATGACATATTGTACACATCCATCACTAAATCATCATCAAGGGGAATTACCTCCCCTTCCTTTCTCGAGGCTTGCTCTGCCGCTGAAGGTGGTGGAATCTACATGGTGGTCTAACGTGTGCTAGGAATTAGGTCCCCATATTCATCTTGCATCTCCAGTCCCACTTCTGTGCCTGTGACTTCAATCAATTATTCAAGCTCCTTAGAAAATTCCCGTTCCTACATATGTTCGCTTGCTCCTTCTATTGCTGGCTGATCATGTGTTGTCTCTTCAACCTATATGGGTGTCATCTCTTCTATCGTGGAACCTTTACTTTATTCATGTTCCTGTTCCTATCTCTCCTCTTGTTATCTTCTTCTAATCTATTATTATTCCTTTAAATTTCATTATTCTCTCTGCACTGCTTCTTCTAAGTATTGCTTCTCTCTCTTCCTTTGCTCTACTCTCTGTTGCCTCTACTTCCTCTTTACTTCAATTTCCAAATTTGTTTTCATAAGGATTGGATCCACTTTCATCTTTGAGCTTGTTCCTCCTCCGTGCTGTCATTAACCTTCCTCTTCCCTTTGTCCCGTACCAGATTGTTGCCTTCTGCTACTGTTGTTGGAATTTCTACCATGTTAGTGTTAACTCCTTTTCCATAAACAATCGAGTGTTTGCATATACTAGAAAATTAATTGGAACTTGATCAAATTCTTCCCCAATACTTATTTTAGTAGTTTATTTTGAGGAATCTCTCTTTGGTGTTATTGTAATAGTGTCTGATGGATAGATGCTCAACAAATATTGTACCTATGGGACATACAAGACACCCATGGAAATCAAACATCAGTTTTAAGAAAAACCACTTTCAAGGCATGTTCACGTAGCAAACCGGGAAAATAATGGAGGGTATTGTGCAATTTTCACTAGAAAGAGAGGTTGGATTTCTGTGGGAACTTTGCACCGCATAGTCCGAGCAGTCAGGTTTGAAGCTTGAGGTATGAAACTACACAATGCACAATTCAACCTGGGTAGTGAGCTGGGAGAGACTGCACATTGTGCAATATCAATGGCCAGGGATGCAGACTAACCCATGGAACTTTGCAAGGAATATTTGAGCCAACCTGTACTGCGCAATGTGTAGTTCTAGAGGCCAAGATCTCAGCTTGAGCCTCTAGATTTCACAGTGCCCAGATGGGCAAAGTGAAATTAGGCCAAGGAAATGATAGACCTACCCAAGCGAACTGTGAAAAATGAGCATATTTTAGAGATAGTATTGGCTTGAGTGCATATTCAACTAATTATAAATGAAACAAGACAAATCAAGTATAGAAACTGGAAGTAAACAAGTAGAAAATAAAATCGGTGAGGAGAGTCGCCGCAACGATGATGGTTGGTGCAAAAATGAAGAAATCGATGCAACACTTGTGAAAGGAAAATGATAACTTGAAATGACACTTCTAAGAGCTAAAGCAAGTTAAACTGTCAGGATGCATGCAAATAAACAAGAAAAATAACACTCACACAAGCCAAACAACAAAAAGTAATAGAAAGAGCGACTAAAAGTGATAAGTGAAAAACTCTCTCGAAAAGTTGACAATGATCTCATCGAAGGTTCCTTGATCTCCATGGGAACGCCAAAGATCTAAGATCAAGTGTGAGAATGAGCTCTAAGAGAATCGATTACATAGATTTGAGGAACTAAGGTTTATGGCACGCATGCCATAAATCAAGGGAAAAGGCAACACGTGGCGACAATTTCCAAAAATAGTAGGTGTGGTTCCGTCGGATTACTAAAAATAGATCCCTATATTATAGGGTTTCTTTTTTCTCTTCTCAGCTTTTCTGATTTTCTCGAGAAACTTTCCATGCACATCACCAGGAAGGATTGTGCAATTCCGGGGAACTGGCAGTGACCGTCTTAATGTTTTGCACAATTTTTGAGTGCAGTGAAGGATTGCGCAGTTTCTAGGCTCAGTATTGGGCTTGTTGTCATGATTGTGCAGTTTCTAAGCTCAAGATTGGGATTCCAATCATGAGTGCGTAATTTTGGTCATCAATGACAAGACTGGCTTCATGAGTTGCATAGTTTTTGGAGGTAAGCCCAAAATCGTTGCATAAGGCTTAGACAAGAGTTTAACTTGTGACTTGGAAAAAATTTATAAGTGAAAAACAAGTAATCGCAAGAATAAATGAAAGGTAAACATAATTTAAAGCACGAATACCTAATAGTAGTGCAAGGTAAGCTCATGTGAAGGGATGTTAGGCTCCAAAATATAAGCAATGGACAAATTTTGGAGGGTGGTTATAGCCGCTACAACACCTTGTTGTTGTCATCGACGAAGAATCCAACGAAAATGACCAAGAATGAGATACCATGATCGAACTGAAGATGACATAAACAATAGTGATAGTTTCCTATGCCCATACACTATCCATATAGGGATCCCCACGAGCTACAACCAAATCCTCCCCATCAATCTACTATTTATTTGATATATTACCCTCATTTGGAAACCACTTGAAAGAAGCCTTGTAGTTAGGCACCAAATGAAAAATATTGTGACACCTCCTGAAGTGGAAGGGGAGACCCTCATAGTCTATATCTTGAAGCCTCACTTCCCCCTTGTCTATATTCATAGTAACATGAAGTTTTTTTCATAAATCCAAACAAACCAAAATCTGTGCAACAAAATTATCTCTATTCTCGAGGAATGAATAATTAACATCCAGAAATCACCCAAAAATATTTCCCAAGCTTGTAAAGCTTTGGAAATTCCACATGTTAGAGAGGATACCTGGAAACCAAACCCACACTAGGATTTTTTCCATACGCTCCTTGCGGGCATCGAAGAGGGGTGTCCAAAATTTGAATATAACAAAAGTGGAATAAATGGACCACACATCATTCGCCACACATACCACATATTCCTTTTTATTAAAAGACAGTTGAATGCATCACATAGCCATAATACAAACATCAGGAGCATCATATAACACATGATTTATGTACCTATCTCAACAAGCCAATATGGTACCCAAGCCAAATTTCCACGCTCATGAAGCATGACCAACCAATGATTTATTTTCCAAGTATACAACATCAACCATTTCTACATCATCCCCCACACATAGACTATAAGGCGTTGGATCGAGGTCACCTTTTAGGGCCTGTAATTTCTTTTTGTTTTTGGAAGGAAGAACCACATCCCCTTCCTCTTGTATCTCATTGAAAAAAGCCCCATGCACCAAGAATTCTGAACCCAAGCCAACAAGATGATCCATAGGAGGCTTTTCCAGGTTGATACAGGTTTGAGGCCCTGCCCCCCGATAGGATAGTCCACAGGGTTAAAAGTTACTCCCAGAAAGAAACCCTTGAATCATCCGAAATTATTCAACTGTTGAGGAAATATAAAAGAGGATGAGTCAACACTCGAATCAGGAATATGAAGAACACCACCATTAAAACCCCCGAAAAATGGCTTGGATAGGTAGAAAATCCTTTCATTTGAAAATCTTGGAAAAAAATGAGTAAAAACCCTTATCAATGTTTGAAAGGGAAACTCCACCAAGGAAGGAAAGAAATTGATGTGTGAAGACATTGACTAGAAAATCTAACAAGTGACAGAAGGCAAGATACCCCCTGGAACCACGTGGTTAGGGTTCCATGAAAACCCATCGACCATGTTCAAACCCACACCCATAAATAAAGAGGACTACATGAGAATACCACCAATAAAAACCACTTCGCCATTTGAGAAAAATATGGAGCCCCTATTGGGGCTCACTGAATCATAATCCACCTCCTCCACATAAGTCATGAGGACCAGACCACACCCGCCAAGTCAGCAGATACCAACAAATCCAGACCAGGTAACCCAGATAAAGCACGATGCATACTGTAAAACCCCAGAAAATCATCTCAACTAAGAATAAAATATTGTCGTTCATGTGAGGTTGGAAACAAATAGACAAAAAACCATAGAAAGAAAAGAAAAATTGTAGGGCATTAATTTCACCCATAATGAGACAATCTAAATTTAACCTAAATTTTACCAATGTAATTGCAAATACTTGGAACTCTCGTTTGAAGTAGATTTCGACTGTCGTTGCTCCCGATCTTCTCTTGCTACCAACCCGACCATTTCCTCCTAGCCTATTTGGGATCAACCTATCCATTTCCTAGATCCATAAGGATTCAAAATTGAGGTCTTTTAGCCCCATGCCCAAAAACCCAATAATATTTCTTAAATCTCAATTTCATAGTTAATTTCTTGTCTTTCACTTTGGCTCTTCTTCTCTTTCATTCCCCTCTGCTTCACTATAAAATTCCCCCTTTCGTGTGTTCTTGTTTTATATTCAAAATTTTCCCTCACCCTCAATTTCTCCTTCTTCTGAAATTTCTCTGTCAATCCCCTTATATTCATGAGGTGTCTTTCACCTCCCGCAATCTCTCCACCGCCCTCCATTACTTCACCGCCTTGTAACTAAAATCTTCCCAAATTATCAGGCCACCATCGCCTTCTGACATGGTAAATTCATTGTTCGAGGTCAATGCCTTCATTTTTACAACAAGTCTTTTATTCCTCCCATTTATATTCCCCATTTATCTTATTTATAATATATTCCTTCGATTGTATCCCAATAATTTTTTTTTTTTGAAGCTGGGTAGGACTTCATCTTCATCATCATGTCCAAATATATCACCCTGATCGGGGCGGGGAATTGAACTGATGACTTCACATCAAGGAGTGCCTTAACATCGCACCCGATCACCGTCTATCGAATACCCATGGATGTATCCCAATACATTTTAGTTCCTTTTGTTAATATAATATATACACTTTATACTTTCTTTTAGTTTTTACGATATATATTATATATATAATTCCCATTTTATTTTGGTATATATAATATATATTATATTTGATTTATATTACTAATAAGAACACTTAAGTAGCAAATTATAAGTATTAATTATATTAAAAAAAACAATAATATTTACTATTTTTTTAAGAGTGTTATGCTTAGGGAAATATCTACCTTCTTAATGTTTTAGGTATTTAATTTAGTATTTTTAATAATTAATTAATTTATCCTTTATTTAGTCATCCTTTATAATCATTTAGTAAGTATACTAATGCAATGCATGTGATGCATGCATATTTAGCTATCATATGCATGCCTCATATACATGCTAATACTCCTATTCTTCCCATAATTTGGGGTGGGTCATTACAAAAACACCCCTTCCTATACTTTGATTGCCATGAAAGAGATACACCTGCACGTTGTTATCTAGTGACCACACTCTAAAGCATATTGAATTTATTATTTAGCAATTAAATGGTTTCAATACATTACAAAGACTTTGTAGCTTGAGCTTCTTCTTACTTGGCTCCCTAAACCAAATTAGGTCAATACTTTCCACCTATATGTATATGGACCAATAGGCCAAAGACATATATCATTAAGGATCACACAATGTAATATCTCAAACCTTTAAATAAGCTTAATCATATGAAATACCATGATAAAATATCATGGGTTACTTGATACCATAGGTCTATAATTCATGAACGATAAACTCACCATTGATAGTATCAAGGTTATCTTAATTACAATTGAGTGTATCAAGTCATTAAATAAGTTTCATCATATGAAATACTATGAGAAAATACCATGGGTTACCCAATATTGTAGCTCCATAAATCATGAATTGTAAACTAATTATTGATTATATCATGGTTATCCTAACTACTTTATGACCAAGTCAGGGTTAACCATTTTAACTTGACTTGGGATAAACACTTACACACCTCAAAGTTTATTAATCAGGTATCTAAGAATATGACATACCTCTTATCATTCAAGTCTACATCTAGATTTTAAATCAATAAAGCATAAAACCAAGGGTATGAATACCTAAATAGGCCTTACAACCATATTCCCATTTAAATATGTGATAAAATCCAATTCCATAAAAATATTTACAATTGTATACTAAGATATGTAATGTTACAAAACATCAACCTATTTCATTACTAGCATCCCTATTACCCCAAGACCAAATACTTATCTTATCACTATATGCTCAAAAGAATAATGCAAGAAGCATCTACTTACTTTTTTACTCACTTCCTTAGATGCTCAAAACATGGTGAGTTGATTCAAGCACGTAGTAGGTACAGGCACCTAAGTGGTAGATCTATCCATCTACCCACAAATTCATGCTTCATTATGTGTGTTACGTCATGCCAAAGCCACTAATTCAAGCTTAGTCTCCTCTACTTTCCATTTTTTCAACAAGTTTTCATTTAACAAAAGATCTCACTCAAACCAAGATTAGATAAAAAGGATTTATCTATAACACCTTGGATCCAAGGTGCTAAGGCTTTGATAACAAATAAAAAGGAAGTAGAGATGGATAATATGCTTCCTACACTTATCCATGAGAAAATAATGTGCAAAAACTTAGAACATAATAGTTGCAAACAAGTGAAAGAAATAATAAACCATTAAACAACATGGTTCCTTGGAAAAAGAGTTTTGTGACAGAAAAATTTCCAACATTTAATCATACTCAATGTATTTTTCGTGACAACTAAATGGTTATAATACATAACAAAGTCTCCAAGATTTTTTCTTATCTTTTTATACCAAATGAGGTGTTCACTATGCTCTTAAGATTACATTGCAACCTACGTCTATATAAACCAATTTAGTAATGTTTAAAACATATATATCATGAGACATCTTAGAATATAATATTTCAAGATATTAAATATACTTCATGATATAAAATACCATGAGATAATATATGAGTTAATACAATATGCTCATAAACTATGAATTATAAACCCACCATACCCATCATTAATTGTATCAAGGTTATCCTAACTAATTTATGATTGTATTAAAATTAACTCAATACATATAAACTCATGTGAAACTAATTCAAAATAATTAACTTCCTACAAAAATCCATGAGAGGTGATTATAAAAAAAAAGTTAAAATAAAATAATTGCAAACAAATAAAAGAAATAACAAATCACGAAACAACACGATTTCTTGGAAAAAAAAACTCTTTTATATACAAATCTCACACTTTAAAACAACTATACAGTTATAATGCATTCTAAATCACACTTATTCAACAACTATATAAAAATATATAAACAAATATATAGTTATAATGCATTATAAATCACACTTACTTAACCACTATATAGCAATATATTATATAGATAATAGTTACAATAAATTATATATATAATAGAGAATATCATGCTTTCACTAGACTACACTAACCACCTAGACCTAGTAGCCACCTATACCTATACAAACTAGACCAACTCTTAATACATATATCATGAAGCATCTCAAGCCATTAAATAAAATTGAACACATAAAATATCATGGTTTACCTAATAAATATAGTTCATCATACATGAAACATCATAGGCCAGTCCTCTTACAGATCAATAACTAGCATATGTGGGAACAACTTTTTAAGTAATATGACTGGAAACAACTGATTAAAAATATATTATATACAATAATTATTGAAAAAATGAGAGTTGGGCAAATTGATACTGGTACCATAAAAAATCATAGTTTGTTAACATAAAAATTTCAATGCAAATGAAAATATCCACAAGAACCACACGAGCCGAAAATAAACCAAAAGTGTAACACAAAGGCCACCAGTGTTATCTGAATATACGTCACTCGTAGCACAACATTTAAACTGATGAATCGGTTTCTATCCCTTCAGTTTGGTCACCTAAACCAAGTCGATGACAATTCCAAAGAAACGGTGAGAATAAAATATAATTATTAATTTTATTTATTTAAATTTTTATAGTAATATAAATTAATGGTAAATATAAATAGTAATAGTAAACATCAAAATATTTATTTATATAATTTTGACATTAAAATATTTATTTAAATAATTTAAATTTAAATTAATAGTCATATAAATTAAGTTAAATGATAGGTATATGTAAATAGTTATAATAAATAGTAAAATATTTATTTTTTAATATATTTTTACATCAATTCATAATAAATATCAAAATTCTATATATTCTACATCAATTCATAATAAATATCAAACCACTATATATTCTATATCAATTCATAATAAACTAGTTGTCTAGTATAAATATCAAAATACTAGGAATTTGACTTCTGTGATCCATAAATTATGTATCAAATCTTTAAATAATTGAAATTTAAATTAATAGTCATATAAATTAAGTTAAATAATAGGTATATGTAAATAGTTATAATAAATAGTAAAATATTTATTTTTTAATATATTTTACATCAATTCATAATAAATATCAAAACTCTATATATTCTACATCAATTCATAATAAATATCAAACCACTATATTCTACATCAATTCATAATAAACTAGTTGTCTTTAATAAACTAGTTGTCTTTATTGAGTAAATACTAAAACACTATTTTTATTGTATTATTTCACATTAATTAATTGAAATTTATTATTATTATTATTATATATTGTTAAATTTCTATAATTAAAAATTAAATAAAGAAAATAATAATTAAACTATAATTATATTTTAAATTATTATTATTATTATTTATAAAAAAATTGTGACGACCTCATTAAAGATAACTAGTGTTAATTAGTTAAAAGACAATTTTTATTATTGTGTCAAGAAAACACTGAAATTATTGTTATTTGTCTGGAAAGTTATTTTATTAGTAATTAGTTATGAATAATAAATCACTTGAGAGAATTTATTAAGGAAAATAAAAAGTTGATGGTAAAATGTTTCCAAGAACTGGTAAGTGGTTGGGGACAGTTGTAAACAGTTACTTGCTCCTCTGAGGATAAAATATTTATCCCAGTGAGGTTGGAGGGAGGAGTGTGGATTTCCCAGAACTGGTAGAGACCAATGGAAAAACGCTCAGCAAACTTGAAACTAATTTTCTGGTACTGACTGGATTGGGTGTCCTGAGGTCACAGAAGAAAGTAAAAATCCACTGTTAACCTGTACCATCCAGGACTGTAGCTCGAGGGCAAGAAGAGGACGTAATCACCTCTCTTGATGGTTGGGAAGACCACAACTTAAAGCAGTGAAATTCAGATAAGTATAAATGGGTTATCTCTTTTTAGTGATTAAGTATTGTAATACTACAGTTTTATATAGGTACAAATGTTTATTCCTCTGGTAACAGAACCAGTGAATACCTTATGGATCATGTAGGGGATGAATGAGAAATAGACTGTTTACCTATGATAATTATTTCTTTACAAATTTTGCTATAACACTAATTAGCTTACTATGATGAATAGAAGGGAACTGAGAAAGGAAAGCAGTTTAATTGTAATTTACAGTTTTGTTAGTTACTTAAAAAAAATTGAATATATCGTACAGAGAAATTCATAAGACAGAAAACAGAACCGTTGGTCTCGGGTTCTGGGCAGTGCCCTACCCAAGACATATTGTTCATTACAGACACTGTATTCTATACACGGACTCTAGTAAACGATGGTTCAGACACCCTATCATTAAAGCTGCTACCATAATTTCAATTAAAATATCTCAACCTCAGTATGAGAAATAGCATTGAAAGGAGAAGAAATTTCTATGCGATAAACTTTATATTTCCATTATTAGAACTTTCATTAATAGTACACTGGTATTATTGAAAAAAAAAGAAATGTGTTGTATAGCTAAATGGCAGAAAGTTGGTAAAATACATGCTCAAATTAAGAATATGGTAGACAAAAAACTCCATAATTATAATAAATACCAACTCTGAAAATATCTTGAAAGAACTAAACTCGCACTGACAATTTAAGAATATATTTTCTTGCAGAGTAAACATATAATAGTAAAATATATGCATGTACATGTATGTAGGCATGAGTGAAAGAATCCAGCAAAGAAATAACTAAAATTTTCTTAATAATCGATTACTACTGTACAATACTGTGCATAAATGGTAAACATAACAGAGTCATTTGAACACAAATGCATACGCAAAGGCTTTCGTCATATATAGTAAAAGAGATGGACAAAAATGTGTTTTATAAAAAAAAACCAAGGAATGTATTACAGACTTAAACAAAGCAGCGAGTTCCATAAGTCTGTCGGAGCGGCGAGTATGAAACGGGAAGCCATT
The DNA here is from genome assembly GCA_034641835.2 of Pinus albicaulis. Classification (NCBI taxonomy): domain Eukaryota; kingdom Viridiplantae; phylum Streptophyta; class Pinopsida; order Pinales; family Pinaceae; genus Pinus; species Pinus albicaulis. The sequence goes on along the minus strand of CM076572.1, from coordinate 621,953,069 downwards.
AAGGCTTAAACTCATAAACTTTGAATGGAGAACAATAACTCTTTCTGTGATTAAAAATAATACAAGGATTGTTCTTAATACATGATTTGAAAATTTGTTGTTTTCAGTAATAGACTATCAAATAAACCATAGTATTTTGCTCGGAATGAGGACCTATGGGGCGAGGCATCTGTTCGTCGAGGTACCTGGAAGAAAGAACCAGTGTATTAGCCAGAGGCTGACGGAGACTCGGTAGGAAACGTCAAAGTATAGGCTTAGGTGCCAAATGCAACTGGGTCGGGAATACTGATCTGCGAATACGAGATGCATATAAGAAAATAATTAGCAGTGATATTTCTTAACCCTAAAAAACAAACTAAATGCGAGGAAGCAAAGAAAAATTGGTATAAGACGATAAGATTTCTAACTTGATGAAGGTAAAATTATCCGGCATTCTAGTCTGCAGCATATTCAAAAGAGAAATAAAAAAAGCATAGCTAATAATCACTCATTAGACTTTCCTTACAGCAAGGACCCAATGATGGTTAAACAAAAATCTTAACAACCTGACTGTATTCAAGAAGTGTGAAATAACCATGTGGAAAAGAACCATGGCAGAGATAGAAGACTTGATCCTTCTGTCGTAAACTCTTATCTAAGAGGAGATTGTGAACCGAGTGTTGAACTTTCGTAGAGAATCCGAGCCCAAACGCTTAAACATATCTGTAGTGTCAAATGTACCCCAAGAGCCGAAGGCTGGCTTCATACTGAAGACATTTACCTCGGAGATGCAAATAATAACAAGAAAAATGAGAAAAAAAAAACAGTAAAACTGAGAAATGGAGGAAATGAGTTATGAGTTAGGGTTGGTGTGATTAATCAGGCGTTCTCACCGAAACTATAGATTGTTGATCTGAGATTAGATCGATGGTGCTGGACAAATGAGTACCTTAGAAATCCACAAGGAAAATCTGCAGAATCAATGCAGCTGTAAAGAGAAGTAAATGCCCAGTACAGTGGTGATAAATATCTCTGTCACGCCAACTACTCCGCAGTTGAAAAATCAAGATAAGATGCATGTATCGAGATTTAAGTATCATTGTGAAGGTGGGTAACTCTACATCGAGTTCCACCCCTCCAAACCTTAATAAAAACCACTTACAGATTATATATATATATATATATATATATATATATATATATATATATAATGAAAAGTGGAACTTGGTAAATGAGCTTATCATTTCAGGTTAGTTAAGATTTTGAAAATTCGATGCATGAATAGAGAATTCTTTTTCTTTTAGTGATTAAAGTTAAGAACCAAAAATGACTATGGGAATCTAATTCTAAAGAGTAATCATGAATTACATATAATAGCCATTGGAGAGTAGAATTAAAAATATATTTTTTTACTAGGTGGGTTTAGATGTTACAAAAATATATAAGTTAAAAAAATATATATGCTTTAACAAGATTTTTAATAATAAATATTCACATTTTTTCTTAATTTATAAATAAGTTTTGTTTTTCTTAATTTTTAAATAAAATTTGTTACAATAACTTAGCCAACATTATAACTTACCAATACTACATGTTTATTTTTAATTGCTCACCGCTCTCTAACCTAATATACCACAAATGTCTTATCATGTAAAAAAACCCTCTCTAACCTAATTCCTATCATATAAACATTTTGACACAGTAAAAAAATTAAAAAATAAAATAAAAGGATTAATGTAATGTAAACATTTTAACTCAATCAAAATAAAATAAAAATATAAAAATAACCTTTGAATTGGTCAAGTTATTGGTGGTATATATCCTATTTAAAGGAGAAATTAAACAACTTTGTTATTTGTTAGAATAATATAAGTCACCACCCATCATAACTTACTAATAGCTATTTGTTATTTATTGCAATATATAGCTTTGTTATTTGTTACAATAATATAAGTCACCACTAATCACAACTTATTAATAATTATTTTAATAGATATTTTGAGTGTAAATAACTTATTAATAGCTATTTTGAATGTGTTACACTAGCTTGAGCCAATACCAAGACCATGACTTACCAATACCATGACTTATTACGCTGTAATGCGTTCTTATTTGAAAACAATTCCTCTGAATGACAAATGTACAATTATGCATCATTGATTTTAGTGTTAGACGATTGAAACATTCTCTACCTTTAGATTAAAAACTGTTATTATCGATCAGTTATATAAGAAAACAGTTTATCCCGGAAGCATATGCCCCGAAGCAGATGGCATTCTATGGAGTCTTCGACAGCCAGTTTGAGGTTGAAAAATGGTTTAATTCTTGAAGAACATGGGACACAGTGAGCTGAATTCAAGGAATCTCCATGGGCATGGCCATGGGCGCCATGATTGCTGGAGCGAGGGGGCCACTAATACCTTGATCGAAGCCTGGGGTGCTCGCTACGTGCAGATCAACAGGGGCAATTTGAAGCATAAGCACTGGAATGGTTGACGCAGTTAGCGGTCACGAGAATTGCAACAAGACCTCGAAGATCGATGTGCAGTGTAAGAACCCGCTCGACACGCTTAAAAAAAAATACAAGTTTGAGAAATCTAGGATTTTCAGCAATGGAGGAAACATCAAATGGCCCTTCTAGCACAATTTTGGAAATGCTTCATTGAACACTGCAAAGCCAAGAAACTTCTTTCGACGAGATTGTATTGGCCTGCCTGTTGGAACACATAAGGTATGGTTTTGTTTTGGGGGAGGTCATAAAAAAATCCATCAGAGGGAGAAGATTAGCGAATCCCAGTTCAGAATCCTCTTACCAGATGGGTATTTCATTGGAGCTAGAAGCTATTGGTGTTGGAGTTGAAGTAATACTCAAATCCTTTTTTTAAATCCCTGAAAAAAACTAATTTCCAGGAAAATATTTGCACGTGTATATATGTGTTCCACTTCGTGTGTGTATTTGTGGGTATGGTGTGAAAACATGCTGGAGGATGCTCACTTGCGCGTTTGAGAAGTAGCTCTGTAACGTTGTTATGGCGGTGAACCTGAGAAGAAGGAGACACGCTCAGAATGAGTAATATATGTTTCGATATATACACGGTGACACGAAATAAATTTTCTCGGACGCCGGGGGTAGAGGAGGCAGATGTGGCCAATATATTTTACGGAAGTCCTCACAATTTTCACTTCCCCATATAAGAGGCGCAGTTTACACAATGTAAGAGATAGGTTAGTAATATAAAATTCATGTGATGTAAAGTAGTCAATTGTTCAACCCTTTACTACTATTTTTCCATATTGGCAGGGAATAAATGTGTCTGATTCTGTTATTCAAGGTGCTTGCAGGGCTGCTCTTAATCATGTCCTTGATTCTCGAAGTAGCCTTGTCCGTGATTCTCCAAGTAGCCCATACATGCCTTTTGGCACTTACATGTTTTTCTCAAGCAGTGGTGCAGCTTGTATTGAAAATTCTAGCACAATTTTGGAAATGCTTCATTGGACACTGCAAAGCCAAGAAACTTCTTTCGACGAGATTGTACATGCTTGACTATTGGAACACATAAGGTATGGTTTTCTTTTGGAGGGGGTCATAAAAAATTCCATTAGAGGGAGAAGATTAGCGAATCCCAGTTCAGAATCCTCTTACCAGATGGGTATTTCATTGGAGCTAGAAGCTATTGGTGTTGGAGCTCAGGTAATACTCAAATCTTTTTTTAAAATAAAATAAAATTTGAATGAACAAAAAAATACATCTAGTGATTTTACTGCGTAGTTAGTTTTTATATCAATAAAATGCCATAGCATAGATTCATGTTAACCTTGGATATATTAGGCACCAAAAATGAGAAAAACTTTTGAGGTTCTTGAGACTTGATGCATATGTATTAGCATGGATAGATTTTTGATTTTATCTCTATATACTGATAAGAGCATTATGCAACAATCAAACACACTAGTCAGCAGAAATAACCTGACAAAACGCTCCAGAATATTACAAGTCTACCCAGTCACAATATAACTGAATTCGGAAGTGACACTTACTTGCCAAATCTCCAACACGAGAAATTCTCCTGTCAAATCCACTTGAAAATGTTGGGAGGAGAAATAAGCTTCAAATTCCTTGATCAGCCCCTCGAATTAATTATAATCAAATTAACATGTTGTCTTTTACCCTGCACATGGGTTCCTCCTAATTCTCCAAGGGAATTAAGCAATGCCAATGAAACTATGCCTTTTGTATCTAACCCCCATCAAAACCTGCACCGAAAACACACCAACCAATGCAACTACAATAAAATGCAAAGTTTTGTAACCTGCAGCAAAGGAACCTCAAACGTTATTGAAGTTTAAAGCTGCCTAGAGTTGAGTGTTGGAAGAAATGGGATGAATGCCTGAATTGCAAATGTAACTGATATCAGTAATGGGGGAGTTGACAGCATAGTTACTACTTTAAAAGTTCAGCTAATAACTACTAAACAAGACCCAATTCTGGAAAAGCTAAAATTCCATACCTAGAATGGACGATTGGCTTGAATTATCAATCATGCTATGCTCAGGAATTTAGTGGATGGGTACTTTCATCTCTTCCAGCTTTTACAGACGCCTATTTCTCAAATACTCAACTATGTTTAAGCCATCTCCACACATCACCTACAATTCATGAAATTCAGAGTCCATGCCCTGTATTTTCCTGCTGCAACAAATGGGATTCAATATTTTCACTACTCTTAAAGAAATACTGCTCAGAATCCTCTCGACCTATCACGAAATATATCCCTTCTAAACTAAAGGTACAACCCTTAAATTCCTAAAATGGACTTCCAAGGTTAGCCGAAATTCAACAATGTTTCAATAACCAACTGCAAACTCTTAGGGTGTTGAAAACTTTACACTGCCAGAATGTTTTGAAATTCAACATATCTACTTCGAAGTTTACCATGTATTTGTCCTTAGCACCACAGTAATTTTTGTGAGTTGTCAACTCGCGGCCTTCAATAGTCTGAGCGGGAATGCTAGATCCTAGTCCTAGTCCACGAGTGAAACACATAATGCACTCATTTCAGTAAATTTTGTACCATAAAGGACCCAATAGTATTGAAGGAATAGGAATTACAAACCAATTCAGACATAAAAGCAATTCAACTAGATGGACTATTGTACACCCAAACATGTTGAAACTTCGAGATGGTATATGACAGATACCAGGATAATCTTTAAGGGCTAACAAATTTAAGGCGATAGTTGACACTCCAAAAAAAGGTAGTGGACAACACTCATCATGGGTGACACTTCCAGAATTACGGGTTAGAGTACACACTTGACACATTCACAACCAATCCTCTACAAAACTCCATTACTCTAGGCAAGGATTTAGAACAGTTTGAACTCTTCACTTGTACAAAATCATGACAAAGTGCTACAACATTTACCAATGCAACACATACACACTAAATAGTAAAAGACACCCACACCTAGGACCACATTGAGATGTTTCCTTTGAAGGTAGATGTTAAGTCCCCATTGTATACCCATACCCTTATCCATGGATGGGAAATCACTGAGGGTAAAACATTTGTCAATTGATTGCACCTACTTGCCACCATCAGATGATATCTTTCCCATGACTGAAAAGGATACATCCCTGTCAATTTATATTTTGATTCATTGGCATGGCATTTTGGTGTATAGCCCTTGCCAAAAGAGGTTGCTCACTCTTTCCACCTAGAATATACAAATTGTTCATTTCCAGCAAGATTATCATGAAGTTGGCATGGTTGCCAGCAAATCATTTATCTTAGTGAATCTTGTGCCCAAGCAGGACGCAGCATGCAGTAGGGGATGAGCAATTCTTGGGAAGTTTTTCACCTGACATAAAACTTTTCACCGCCTGAAAAATCTATTTACATAATAAATTGGAAGCATTGAAAACTAATTTAAGGTCCCTTCACACTCAATGTAACTTGGACTAAATGAAACAAAATGTGTTTTTGCAAACTGTTTAAAATCTAGAAAAAAAGCATGCTCTCAATTTCCTTAGAAGTCTCTGAAGATATATAAAAAAAGACTTAAGTTTCCTTGGAAAAAACAAAAGACTCGAGTCCCTGGGGAAAATTACGTTAAGAAACCAGGGAATTTAGTAAAATGCCAGATAAGAACCCTGCTATGGCAATCACCTAGAAAGATGCAATATATAATGCAAAGATGCAAATACACTAGTAAAGATATGATTGGATCTCTTTCTTAGTCACCGATGGTCTTCAACAATGATGTTTCCCATCAACCTACATGAGAATTGGGAGCACAATAATTTCAACGCACTGCTAAACTTTTCCTCAAAACCCTTCTGCATAATATTAGATGCCTTTACCTCTCCAGAGAAATGCATCATGTCTCAAAAACCAGTAATTTGCAACTTATTAGCCATATACAAACCTACATTTGCCGTAGCCACACCCATGACACCATGATAAAAGGGAAATATAATTGGGGCCTAAACCACAGTAAATTCCAAAGGTCTCACCTCCCTGCAGCACCTAGAATTGGGATCTTTGTTGGGCTAGGGATGGTCCTAAAAGCTGCTACCTGAGGCTAAGGGAACATGATTGGAGTCTACATTGCCAATGCAACTGTGGGGATTGACCTCGTAATAAATTGTTCCCTAAAAATTAATCAAGTATGCCCAATTCAAATTTATAAAAATAAAATAAAATCTTGTTTCAATTTTCTAAAAAGATACTTCAAATTTAAAACAAAGGAAAAAAGAAAAATGCATGCTCTGGAATGGACTCTACCCAATTGCAATCTTTAAATTTAAAAACAGATAAAAAACATACTTTGAATGGAGGATTCAACCGAATTGGAGTCAAAGATGGCATGTTGAGCATTTGAGTTCATGGTACTATTCTCCCCTGCAGCACTAACAACTACCCCTTTGTCAGAACCTCTGCCATGCTCAACCCCACTGACATGCACTTCTCCAAATTCACTAGCGCCCCGTATCTTTCTTCTAGAAAAAATGGGCTTCACGAAGAAAAAGCAGCTCAAAAATCCTCTATTCAGCCGACTATCCCCTTTCACTCTAAACCCAAACTGTAGAGATTTATAAGTCCTAAAATTAGCTGCGGGGGTAGTCTTCATTCGAAGACAACCGAATGACCAACCGCTAAATATGAGGGAACCGAAGAAGTTCCCATCTTTCTTTGAGATTGCGCAGTCCCAACACTCTAGCCAGCTCTCATCAAACCAATTCTCCGACGCTGGGGGTAGAGGAGGCAGATGTGGCCAATATATTTTACGGAAGTCCACACAATTTTCACTTCCCCATATAAGAGGCGCAGTTTACACAACGTAAGAGATAGGTTAGTAATATAACATTTATGTGATGTAAAGAGTCAATTGTTCAGCCCTTTACTACTATTTTTCCATATTGGCAGAGCATAAATGTGTTTGATTATGTTATTCAAGGTGCTTGCAGGGCTCTTCTTAATCATGTCCTTGATTCTCGAAGTAGCCCTGTCCGTGATTCTCCAAGTAGCCCATACAGGCCTTTTGGCACTTACATGTTTTGCTTAAGCAGTGGTGCAAATTTTATTAAAAATTCTAGCACAATTTTGGAAATGCTTCATTGGACACTGCAAAGCCAAGAAACTTCTTTCGATGAGATTGTACATGCGTGCCTGTTGGAACACATAAGGTATGGTTTTGTTTTGGAGGGGGTCAAAAAATTCCATTAGAGGGAGAAGATTAGCGAATCCCAGTTCAGAATCCTCTTACCAGATGGGTATTTCATTGGAGCTAGAAGCTATTGGTGTTGGAGCTCAGGTAATACTCAAATCCTTTTTTAAAATAAAATAAAATTTGAATGAGCAAAAAAATTCATCTAGTGATTTTACTGCGCAGTTAGTTTTTATATTAATAAAATGCCTTAGCATAGATTCATGTTAACCCTGGATATATTATGCACCAAAAATGGGAAACAATTTTGAGGTTCTTGAGACTTGATGCATTTGTATTAGCATGAATAGATTTTTGATTTTATCTTTATATGTTGATAAGAGCATTATACAACGATCAAACACACTAGTCAACAGAAAGGTTTGAGCCATCAAATTTCATGGCTTCCCAAGTGTTTGAATTCATGACTCAATGATATAGAGCAAGAACAAAGGATTGCATTTGTAGAAAAGATCAGTGGCTCAACAGAGACAGTTACTTGAGATGGTTCTTCATTATATACCAATCTATTATAGGTATATATGATACTGTTTAGCTAGGATGGAAGTTGGAGCAGATTGAAGGGTTGCAGTGGTAATTAAGCATTTCCGACCTCTGTACTTCACATTATTATGGTGTTGGAGAATGTCAAATTAAAAAAATAAAATAAAAAAATCAATTGCCCTTAAGAAAAGACTGGCACATGAAAAGTTCGGTTTTATAGAGAATGTAAATGGCATTGCTAATTAAAAGTTTTACTAATTTAAATTTTTTCTTTGTTATCTCTTAAGTAGTGATGTCAAGCATTTTCGGCCTCTGTACTTCACATTATGGTGTTGGAGAATGTCAAATTTAAAAAGAAAAAAAGATCAATTTCCCCTAATAAAAGACTAGCACATGAAAAGTTCGTTTTTATAGGGAATGTAAATGGCATTGTTAATTAAAAGTTTTATTAATTTAAATTTTTTCTTTGTTATCTCTTGAGTCGTGATGTCCTTTTATGAGCCAGTGAGTCCATGAAATAGTTTTCATTAGGCACACTTAATATTATTTTAGAGTAAGGTTGGTAAACTAGGGCATTCATAAAGGTTTGTTTTTGCATCCAGTTGTCAACACTAGTGTATGGATCAACAAAACTCTAGAGTTAACCAAAAAGGCTTGCTATTTTTGTTGATGAATGCTTTTTCACTATTTTGAGATTGGTGATGATTGTGGGTTGTTGGAGCCTGTTCTTATGATATTTGGTAGAATCTGCAACACATTTAAGTCTAGTTCTTTTTCTATAATTTTTATGAGACAGTCAAAGGATTTATTGTCCTCTATCTTATTATATTAGAATGAGCTTGAGTGACACTTTGTTAATACATCTACCAAGTGTACCAATCTAAACAAACTCTTTGTACACCTTAAGAAGGTTATGAACCACAAAGCCTTATGTAACCTTAGTAAGTCCATATAAAACTATGCCTTGTAAAAGTGATATATCATTAATTACGTGCTCTTTAATGGAACAATGGAACAACGAATCATTCAATGTTAATTCTTGGTCAACTACTCATTCAATGTTAATTCTTGGTCACATGCATGTTGTTGTTCTTGTGTTATCTTTCTTTTGAATACATAAATACTTATCAATGAGGCCATCATTCATTCTTTCTTCCGACATTATTTGAAACTAAAAAATTATTTGTAGTGATTAACAACCTCTTTTTTAAATTCTCACAAGGGTAGTGTTTCTATGGTGCTCTACAATTTTAAGAGCCCCAACATGATCTATAACCACCTTAAAAGGGAGGTATTTGAAAAAGAGTTGGCAAGTATGTCCCCTATCTTCACCCAAGGAATTATTGCTTTAATTACTTCAAAGTTCATCCTTAACATTCCATAAATATGTGCCAGAAAAATGTCTGCCTATAGTGCATAATCAGACACCACTTTATGAAAGGTAATCAGACACCACTCTATGAAAGGCTTTACAACATTTCCTTTGCAACATAAGGTGCAATTGCTAGTTATTAATTAATATATAAGACCCAAAAACCAACCAACAAACCTAATAGCTATTTAACATGACTTATTATTAATTAATATTATAAGACCCAAAAAGCCACAAACAAACCTAATAGCTATTTTGAGTGTGTTACACTAGCTTGAGCCAATACCAAGACCATGACTTATTATTAATTAATATTATAAAACCCAAAAACCAACAAACAAACCTAAATTATTTTGAAAACAAAAAAATAAACCTATACTAAAATATTCTATTAAAACCACTAACCTTATACTAAAATATTGTAATTATTATTTTAATTACATAGTAATTAAACAACAAAATACTAAAGCTACTAATCATATACTAAATATTGTAATTAAAATAATGACTATTTTTAGTGTGTTACACTAGCTTGAACCAATACCAAAACCATGACTTACCAATACCATGACTTATTATTAATTAATATTAATTAATACTTACCAATCCCACAACTTAATATTTTTTTCGCACAAATTCGGTTGTATTATATTATCTGAAAAGAGGGAGGAGAAGAAGTTTCTCATTACCAAATTTCCCCATTCTTGATAAATAGTGATTTTATCTGCTGGGGTATCATTACAACATAAGTTCTAATAGAGCTGGTATTCTTTTCCCTTCTCTTTGAGGTAGAGGTTACTACATTTGTGCTATATTTCCGGACAAATAACTTTCATTTTAAAACTAGATTTACTATTGCAGTTTTAGGCATAAACATAAAGGGTCATATGATCTGAAGGATCATTTTTTCACAGTGTTCTCATTGCCTCTGTATCTGCGTCCTTGATCCTCATAGGTAGAGCCTTGTTCTGATTTTTGGTTGAGATCTTCCTTTATGAATTTGAGAGATTCTTCCAGATGATTGCAACGGTTCTTGATTGACATTACATCTTTGTTGCAAGTGTCCCATTGAGAGCGAATGACGGTCATCTCTACTTTAGTTCATGCCTTATCTTGCTAGATTTGCCTTCTCAAGCATTCAATCACCAGTCTGTGGGATTTGCAGAAAGCACATGGGTGTTGCTTGTCTTCTAAGGGATCCATTTGCTGGAGAAGAGTGTGTGCACTTGCATTGAGCTCCTTTCTGACTATCGTTTCTATTGTTTTGATTACTGCTGCACGCTTTTCCAGATTCTGAGAAAATCATTCTCTGTTTTTTTGATGCTGCATTTCTGCCTTATTGGAAGAGAAAAGCCTATTTGATGAAATGAGAAAAGAGTAGAGTAAGAGAGGCGGAAAGCAAGGATGGGAGAAGCTCCAGAAGATGGGAGAATGAAGGAAAAAGGGAAAGACGTGATGGGAGGGAGGGAGTAAGAGGGCACAGAAGAAGTGCAGGGATGGCCTGCGCTTCAAGCAATAGAAAGAAGTTGCTAGATGGAGGGAGGACATTACAAAAGAATGAGGGTGAAGGCTCTGTGGAAGGGAGAAAGGGAGGCGCTACGTGAACTGAGATGAAGGCGCTATTGAGACATACAGTATGGTGAACCAAACCATGGCACTATTTTTATAACCAATCAGAGAGGAATCTCTACGTAGGGAAGTCACAAGAGGTAGCGTGATGTGTAAGGAGAGAGTACTGAGCGCATAGATATGGTGGATCTTAAAGGGATCATACTTAATATGATTTTTGGACATTAGATGGATTATTAGATCAGATATGATAATGAGATATCTGCTGATTTTCTGATCAATGAAAAGATGGAGATGATTTGAAGTCAGTGAGGAGGGAGAAGAAGTCATCGGATAGGGATATGAGATATGGTGCCTCCAATTTTGACTTTTCCTATACTTCTCTGTACTCCCTCATTTGATTGAAGATCTACATGCTTGTTGTTTTCTCTCAGAATGTGAAAATATTCAATCTTTCCTATATACTTTGCTAAATTTTTTGCTCTGTGCAGGATTTGATTGAGGGCTGCGTTTTTTGGTGGGGACTTGCTCACCATTGCATGGATGATGAGAGAGGAATCTCCAAAAATAATTGCATTATTTATTTTCTTATACCTTAGGATTTTGAGGCCTAAAAGTAATCCATAAGCCTCTGCTTTATTATTTGACATTTGTCCCAATCCCTAATTGTAAGCTATCTGATTAGTTTTATCTTGAGGGATAATGAGGCCTCCTGATCCTGATTTGCTTGGATTTTCCTTTGACGCTCCGTCAAAGAAAAGGCAAGCTTTGTTGAGAGAATGAACCCAACTTTGAAACTCTGCCTCTATCTTTCTAATTTTCCAGATTTTTTGAACCCTTGTGTTCTTTTGTTTAGGACAGTAGTTGATCTTGTTGACAACGAAACTGATCCAACTTCTTTCGTCATCCTGGAGTTGAGCCATGTCTATTCCATAGAGCCCTTTGGCTGAGAGAAATTCAATCATTAGTCCCCATGATTTTGATGTTATTGTATTTACTGTGGGGATTTTGTTTTTAAAAATTTTCCCATTTCTAGCTAGCCATATTTGCCAACAGAGAAAAGATGGAATGCTACTCCAAAATCCTTGTATTGCTTATTTTTTTTTGAATGAGTGAGGAAAGCTACTCTTCCATTTGCTAACAAAATGGCTTATAGGGAGATTATAGTTCAAGTTTTCTTCAATAGGTGCCACCATCGCCTCCCAACAATTTCTAGAAAAAGGACACTCTAAGAAAAGATGCTGGATTGTTTCCTCCGCCTTCATACAGAGAGGACATTGTGATGGTCCACAAATTCCTCTCTTCTTTAGATTCTTTTTTGTTAATGATTTGATGTCCATAGAAATATTTTTATCTTGGGGAGGGTTTCCACCTTCTAGTCTTGCCTCCAATATTGTCATTCTTGCTGCCTCTATTGCTCTTGAATTTTTTTTATATCTGGTCTTAACTGAATACTCTCCTCCTGTTGGTATCCAATAGAAGGCATATTTGGTGTTTTTGTCGATTGGTGCTGCACCAACAAGAAGAGAAGTCATGAGATTCCATTGATTTTCTAGATCGTTGGGCAGGTTGGGTTTGGCTCATTGTTTCCATTCACCATCTAACTCCTAGTTGGAAATATCTTCCAATTTTTTGTATCCTTCCCTTGTAATCCATCTCTTTATATCATTAATATCTGGGTTACTGTCTAAGGGAGGATGTCCCATTATGTCGTCCTTCCATAAATTTATCTGTTCCCCATTTCCTAGTCTCATAGAGATGTGTTCCTTGATTAAATGAATTGCTCTAGAGATTACTTTCCAACTTTGAGTGCAGGGTCTAATTGGAGGACATTTTTCTAGAATTGAAGTTCTTGGTGCATTGAGGTATTTTGCCTCAAGCACTTCTTTCCACCATATTTTTTCCCCTGTTAGGAACCTCCAAGAAATCTTATTTCCCAAGGCCATATTCATTATTCTAGGGATTTTTATGGAGAGTCCTCCATTTTTGTAAGGAGTTGTAACTTGTTTCCAGTTTACTAGGTTGAATTTTTTTCTTTCTCTTTTCTCGCCTTGCCATTGGAAGCTTCTGATTATTATTTCTATTTTCTTGTGAATGATTGCAGGAGAAACAATGAGAGAAAATTGATATAAAGGCAATGTTGCAAGAATGGATTTGATGAGGATCATTCGCCCTGCTTGGTTTAACCAAAGCATGCCCCAAGCTTGAATTTTCGCTTTCATTTTCTCAGCATATTTACTCCAGATTTATGTCTTCACATTTTTCTTGGTAATGGGCAGCCCAAGGTATTGGAAATGGTCCCAATTGTTCTGATATGGAATTTCCAGAATTTGGGAAATAAGTTGAAGTATTCTAATGGGGGTATTCCAACTGTAGATGCAGCTTTTTCCATTGTTGACCAGACTACCTGAGAAATTCAAGAAGTTATCAAGGATGGTTTTGAATCTTCTATAAATGATACAGGAGGCTCCACCCAAAAGGAGAGTGTCATCAGCAAAGAAGGAGTGGTTTATTATTTGGTTCCACTGCTGATAGAGAGGCCAGCTAAGGTGAAATTTCTTCTACTATGCTCTAGTTTTCAACTTAGAGAGTTAGCCATGAGAATATAGAGAAAATGGGACAAGGGAAAACCCTGCCTTAGACCCCTTGAGCTTTGAAAAAAATCACAAGGTCTGCCATTAACAAGTGGGGCTATCCAGGGGCCTTTTGTGAAAGCCTCGATTAAGTTGACGAAGTCATCAGAGAAAAAAAATATTTTTAGAAAAACTGTAAGGAAAGAGAGATTTACTCTATCAAAAGCATTCTCCATATCCATTTTGAGAATGAACCCTTTTTTATTTCTAGAGAGGCTACTGTGGAGAGCTTCCTGCACTAGGATAATATTATCAGAAATCTGTCGGTTGGGGACAAAACCACCTTGATTTTCAGAGATAAGGAAGGGGATAAGGGGTTTGAGCCTACCAGCTATAATTTTGGAGATGATCTTATAAGAGGCATTGCAGAGGGATATTGGCCGAAATTGATTAAGCGAAGAAGGGAGGGGGTCTTTAGGGATGAGAGCTAGAAATGTGGAGTTGGTGAATCCCCCAATTTTTTTCGTCCTGATAATATATCTTATCATCTTCATTAAATCATTTTTTATGAGATGCCAGAAGGTGCGGTAGAAAGCAAAGGGAAAGCCATCTGGACCCGGTGCCTTGTCTGGCTGCAAATCCCAGACAACTGCCTTGACTTATTCTTCTGTGACTTCTTTAATGAGAAAGTTGTTTGTTTCCATATCAATTATCTTTGGAATATGCTTTAAGAAATTTTGAGTTTGCCTCACTATCCACCGCTGTTAACAGGGTTTTGAAGTGTCTAAAGACCTCATTTTTTATTTCTTCTTGACCCTTTATTTATTGTACTTCTTCTCCAATTATTTTTTCTATGTTGTTCTTTATCATTCTTGTTCTAGCTGAGTTATGGAAGAAGGAGGTGTTCTTATCTCTAGCTTGTATCCAAAGATGCCTAGATTTCAGCCTCCATGTTTCTTCTTCTTGTCTATTGTTCCTATATATTTTCCATTGGAATTATTTTTCCTTTGCCTGCTTCTCAACTATATTGCCATTGCATTCAAGTTCCTCTTGGATTTTTGTAAGTTCATTTTTTAGGGTCTCTTTCTCTTTGTGTGGCTCACTGTAGCTTATCTTAGCCCAATTTTTCAATATGGCTTTAGTTGCTTTAAGCTTTATTTCCCATATGTAAGTTGGTGAACCACTAATATTTTTCCTCCAAACATTTTCCACCTCTTGTTTAGCTTCTTCATGGCTGCCCCAAAGCTGATTATATCTGAAAGGAAGGGGGCCATAGTTTTCTGCCATTCCAAGTTCGATTAGAACCGGTTTATGGTCTGAAGCTGCCGAAGGAATGATTTTAGAGGATACTCTACTATAGTTGGCCACCATTTTGTCCCGGATGAGAATCCTATCCAATCTTTCTTTGATATTTTCCTTCCCTGTTCTTCTGTTGTTCCATGTGTATTTTCCATTTTTTGGAGGGATATCCAGGAGGTTTCATTGCTCCATTATTTCTTTTAAAGTCTCTCTGTTTGGATTAGGTAGAAAGGTGCCTCCTCTTTTTTCTTTCGCCTTGAGAATATGATTGAGATCTCCTCCTACAATGAGGTTTTCTTCAAAATCGTCAATTATGTTTTCTCTTAGTGTTTTCCAGCACGTCTCTTTGTCCTTGTAGTGATTAGGAGAATATATATTGTAAATGCTACTTTTTTTCCATTTTTTGCAGTTTCCAAAATTGTATTTATCCAGTGCTCTTTTTTGTGAGATGGTGCATGTGCCATTTTCCTTTTTTCCATATAGTACAAATTCCTCCTGAAGCTCCATTTGTTGAGATTGCTTTCCCTTCGTAGATTTTTGATTTTACTATTATTGTGTCCACTTCTTGACTGCTGATTTTTGTCTCTTTTATTCAGAGGATGTCTAGTTTTTCAGTTTTTATGAGATCTTTTAGGAAGTTTACTTTGGAGGGGTGACCCAACCCTTTAAAATTTCAAGAGACAACTATCATTATTTACTGTTGGTGGTGGCTGAGGGACCCTTCCCTTTGTGTGCCTGTTGTGCTTTCTCTTTGTTCTTTGGACCTTTTTCAAGGAATCTTTCAAGACCCTATTGCGTTCCCAGAGGTATATCTTTAACTACTGCCTCATCCCTTATTTCCTTGTTTGATCTCCTTCCAACTTTCTTTGTATTTTCAATGTTAATAGGTGTTTCTTTGGTTTTATTTCGAGTGAGGACTCGATCCAAGATGTGGGGGAGAGGGTTGGAGAGGGAGAGAGGATCCTCCTGTTGAGAGAAGAAGCCTTAAGGGGGGGGAGCCAAGAGGGGGAGGCGAATGAGAGGTCATAGGAGAGGGGTTTGGGGAGATGGTGGAGATAGGAGGCTCAGATGTAATGAGGGAATTGGATAAGATATCAAAGGGGATGACCCCTAAGAGGGAATCAGGGATTGCGGAGGAGGGTTTTTAGGTCGGGGAGGGGGGGTGGGCAGGCGGGGGTGGAGGCTGGTTGATATTTTGTGGCCATCTTCTTTTTTTTTCACTTGTTCCCATTTCGGATCCGGGTTTTCTTCTGCAGATTTTTCAGTTTCTTCTCTCTTACTACATCTATTTGAAAAATGGCTGTACTCGTGACATAAATTTCATTTGAAGGGTATTTTCTCATAATCCAACTATTATATGTGTGTCCAGTTGTCAACCTTGAGCTTGACGGCTTCCGGGAGGCCCCTTCCAAGATCCACCTGGACGCAGATCCTTGCACAAGCCTGCATGTTGTTTTTGGGTTCACTCCTGTCTATATATTTTCCGATTGCGTTTCCTATTGCGCACATCGATTCATCTCCCCAATAGTGCAGTGAGAGGTGAGGTAATATGACCCCAACTGGGACAGTGTTTGGGACGTCCAATTCCAGATCAAAATCAGGAGTCCAACGATTTAGATACAATCCTCTAGTGTCCATGAAATATGGTCCACTACGAAAAATGAGATCCTGGTCGCTCTTGGATTCGAAGTGGAAGGTATAATAGGCTCTGCCACAGAAGTGAATGGAGATTTTCCCTTGGGTGAACTGAGCCCAATTCCTTTCCACCCATTTTTGAACGATTTTGGGGGAAGGCCACAAACTTGTGAACTGGCCAACCATACCTTTTTTGGCAAGAGAGATCGCAACTTTCCTGGGCAGAGAAGGCGGCAAAGAGATCTCAGGGACAGAGTCCAGTTTTTTTACAAACTTGGAGATAGCCGATCTTGCCGATTGAGGGCCCAAAGAATCGATCAAATAGGCGAAGACAACCACTTGTGCATCAGGCTGAGCATTGTTCGTGGGATTGGTGCTGACGTTGGGAGAAGACGGCCCTAAATTTGGCTCCGGGGAGGCCATGAGGGCAAAGGCCCAGCTCCAGAAACGTAGATGGCTACGGCAACTGCTAAGTCACACAGTGCAGTAAAAAAAATGTTTGAAAATTACTTCCATAACTTAATATTAATTAATATTATAAAACCCAAAAACCAACCAACAAACCTAATAGCTATTTAACGTGACTTATTATTAATTAATATTATAAAACCCAAAAACCAACCAAAAAACCTAATAACTATTTCACATCACTTATTACAAACCTAATAGCTATTTAACATGAATTATTATTAATTAATATTATAAAACCCAAAAACCAACCAACAAACCTAATAGCTATTTTGAGTGTTACACTAGCTTGAGCCAATACTTATTGACCATGACTTATTATTAATTAATATTATAAAACCCCAAAGCCAACAAACCAACCTAAATTATTTTTAAAACAAATAAATAAACCTATACTAAAATATTTTACTAAAACTACTAATCATATACTAAAATATTCTTTTAAACTATTAATAATATACTAAAATATTGACTTATTACTAATTAATATTATAAAAGCCAACAAACCAACCTAAATTATTTTGAAAATAAATAAATAAACCTATACTAAAATATTTTACTAAAACTACTAATCATATATTAAAATATTGTAATTAAGTTCTAAAACAACAAAACCTAAATTATTTTTGAAAACAGAAAAAATAAACCTATACTAAAATATTCTACTAAAACTACTAATCATATACTAAAATATTCTATTAAACTAGAAATAATATAGTAAAATGTTGTAATTATTATAATATTCTATTAAACCAGAAATAATATAGTAAAATGTTGTAATTATTATTTTAGTCACATAGTAATAAAACAACAAAATATTAAAATATTATACTAAAACTATTAATTATATACTAAACAATTTTATTAAACTACTAATAATATATTAAATAATTATTAGATATTATTTTTCAATGCTTTAAATTACTAATAATATATTAAATAATTATTAGATATTATTTTTAAACTACTAATATATTATATTAGATATTATTTTTCAATGCTTTAAGTAAGTCATTCATCTCTAAATATACTAAAATATTAAAAGTATTATTTTAATTAGAATGTTTTAAGTAATTATTAGATATTATTTTAATTACATCATAATTAAAATTGTAATAATTTTTAAACTACTAATATATTATATTAGATATTATTTTTCAATATTTTAAGTAAGTCATTCATCTCTAAATATACTAAAATATTATAATTATTATTTTAATTACAATGTTTTAAATAATTATTAGATATCATTTTAATTACATCATAATTAAATAACAATTTCAATGCTTTAAGTAAGTCATTCATCTATAAATATACTAAAATATTATAACTAGCAATTGCACCATATGTTGCAAAAGAAATGCCATAAGGAAATAGCATAGGAAAGAGTAGTGTAGAAGAAATAAGTTGTTGCAAAGAAGGAGCCATCGTGAAGGAATGAAAGGTAATTTTTTTTTACATGGAAGTAGGTCATCCAGGTTTCAAAGATATTGATTATAAGAGTTATCAAAATGAAAATTTGGTTATAGATATTGAAATAGGCAATTATGGGTGAAAAAATATATGTAAACCAACATAATGAAATAAGTTGTTGCAGAGAAGGAGCCATCGTGAAGGAATGAAAGGAAAAATTTTCTTCCATGACAAATTTTTCTTCCATGGAAGTAGGTTGTGGAGATTTCAAAGATATTCATTGTAAGAGCTATCAACTAGAAATTTTTTTTATAGATATTGAAATAGACAATTGTGGGTGAAAACATATATGTAAACCAACATAATCTGTTCACATATATAAAATTTTTGTTATAGATATTGAAATAGGAAATTGGGGTGAAAATCCTTTGGTGATTAATAATCCTCTGAAACAAGCATGTAACTCAAATAAGACATTTTAAATACATTCAAGTATAATCTATCTAACATAGATGTAAATAAAGAGAATTTTTATTAACATAAATAGAGTTTACTCCAAGTTCATCTACATATCTGAGCGCCAATTGCATTTAATATAGATACATTTTTGGAAGGAGACAGTGTTATTCATGTTATGGTTTATTTTCTTCACTTCAAACTTGGTTTAGTCTTTCTCTATATACATAAGAAAAAAAAATACAAAGTAATTTCACAAATTTAAGTTATAGTTTTATATTTTATAATTACAAATCTAGTTTATTATGAAAATATTTTACACACATCTATTCATTCAAAGAAATTATATTGTGAATATGCTTTATCCTATTATTTGATTACAAAATTATTGTACTCCCTACTAAATAAAACAACTTTATTAATAAAGAATTGAATGTCAAATTGAAATATTACTCAAGCAATAACTACTATAATATATAGAACTGATTTTTTGACGTATAAATTATTTGTTAGAAATAAGTTGTTGCAGAGAAGGAGCCACCGTGAAGGAATGAAAGGTAATTTTTTTTTACATGGAAGCAGGTCGTCGAGGTTTCAAAGATATTGATTATAAGAGTTATCAACCAGAAAATTTGGTTATAGATTTTGAAATAGGAAATTGTGGGTGAAAAAATATATTTAAACCAACATAATGAAATAAGTTGTTGCAAAGAAGGAGCCATAGTGAATGAATGAAAGGAAAATTTTGCTTCCATGGCAAATTTTTCTTCCATGGAAGCAGGTCGTGGAGATTTCAAAGATATTCATTGTAAGAGTTATAACTAGAAAAATTTGTTATAGATATTGAAATAGGCAATTGTGGGTGAAAAAATATATGTAAACCAACATAATCTGTTCACATATATAAAAATTTTGTTATAGATATTAAAATAGGAAATTGGGGTGAAAATCCTTTGGTGATTAATAATCCTCTGAAACAAGCATGAAATGAGCATGTAACTCAAATAAGATATTTTAAATACATTCAAGTACAATCTATCTAGCATAGATGTAAATAAAGATAATTTTTATTAACATAATTAGAGTTTACTCCAAGTTCATCTACATATCTGAGCGCCAATTGCATGCTTGCTATAAATTGTATATGAACAACAATAGTCTTGGTATACAAGAAAGTGAATGCCATTTTAATATAGATACATTTTTGGAAGGAGATAGTGTTATTCATGTTATGGTTTATTTTCTTCACTCCAAACTTGGTTTAGTCTTTCTCTATATACACAAGAAAAAAAATACAAAGTAATTTCACAAATTTAAGTTATAGTTTTATATTTTATAATTACAAATCTAGTTTCTTATGAAAATATTTTACACACATATATTCATTCAAAGAAATTATATTGTGAATATGCTTTATCCTATTATTTGATTACAAAATTATTGTACTCCCTACTAAATAAAACAACTTTATTAATAAAGAATTGAATGTCAACTTGAAAGATTACTCAAGCAATAGCTACTATAATATATAGAACTGATTTTTTGATGTATAAATTATTTGTTTTATATGTCATTCAATTTCCATTACCTATTATCTTCAAACCTAAAATCCTAAAATTCTCTTACCTAATCATCTTTTTAAGTATATAATTGAGTTTCATTTATTAAAAAAAAGGGAATATTAAGAACCTCCTAGAGTTATAAAAGGTAATTGACATGAAAAATAAAAATCTCCTCATGAAAACATACAAATGTTAATCTTAATTGAATCATTAAAACAATAAAAAGGGATAATAGATTTACTAGTTATATCATTAAAAAAATACCACTTTCACAATCTAATTTCTACATTAATTTTTAAAAATATTATTTTATAATTATATATAATTATAACTCTTAAATATATTTTGAAAGCACAAATATATAAGAAATATAGTTCAATTATTGGGCATTAGAAATTCCAAAGAGGTAAAGGTAAATGAGTTAGTATCAAGAAATATGACATCAACCTCTAGAAAGATTGCAAAATATCAATCTCAATATGGCATAAGTGCCAGTAGGGAATTATTGACAGGTGTTGTTGGAAAAAGAACTACATCATATTGGTTTATGTCAATGAAAACAATAACTTAAAAAAAATTAAACACAAGTTTATGGAGGCATTAAAAAATTAGGATTCAATAACATGAGAATGATGAAATTGCATGTTGGGCTAATATATGTAGGAAACCTTATCAAGATAGACTTTCATATAATGTGAGCGACACTGTGAAAGAGTTTTGGTATTGGAATTTCCATGTGTCACCAAATGAGAAGAATACCATAGACATTGTATATCTAGAGGGGTGTATTGAGATCATTTCCCCTTCCAGTGACTTTTATTATTAAAGAACATTTCTTACTACATAATATGTATAACTTGTATATATACTTATAAAAAAAAATAACCGTGCTGAATCTTATGACAATGAGGAAAATATAACTAGTCCATTCATACAACTACCACATACTATCAATAGGCAAAAGGGTTTTCCTGTGAAGCGATCTATGCATCTTCGTCATGCAAATCGAATCTCAACACTAAGGAGTCATCCTAAGATAAAAGTTCATCATAGTAACTTTGATGTTCCAAAACCATCAATCATTTAATTGTATTTCTCTAAATATCAACAAATGGAAAACAATCAAAATATGGTAACGCGTGGGGGAATGTGTATCCATATCATAGTATAACTGTATATACAACAACTTATCCAAATAATATAAAAATATTTCATAAGCAATGCAACTGCTACATGAATTACTCACAATCCTTAATGATATACTCCAAGTTCTTCCACAATACTAATCAAGTGTCTAAAAAAGTCATCATCACTTAGGCACCATATAGGTAACACCTGGGGGAAATGTGTTAGAATTATAGATAAAAGATCTTATATAGAGGATATAAAAATCTTTTATAAGTAATGTAATTGCTACATCAACTACTCACCATATAGCTAACGTCCCAGGGAAATGTGTTAGAACTGTATATACAATAGCTTATACAAAGGATATGAAAATATGTTATAAGAAATGCAATTGCTATATGAACTACTCACAGTCCTTAATGATATAATCAAAGTTCTTCCACAATACTAATCAAGTGTCTAAAGAAGCCATCATCACTTCCAAAATCACATATTTAAACATACAAGTTGTAAAAAATGAATTAACTGTACTGAATCTTATGACAATGAGGAAAATATAACTAGTCCATTCATACAACTACCACATACTATCAATAGGAAAAAGGGTTTTCCTGTGAAGTGATCTATGCATCTTCGTCATGCAAATTGAATCTCAACACTAAGGAGTCATCCTAAGATAAAAGGTCATCATAGTAACTTTGATGTTCCAAAACCATCAATCATTTAATGATATTTCTATAAATATCAACAATTGGACAACAATCACAATATGGTAATGCTTGGGGGGAATGTGTATCCATATCATAGTATAACTGTATATACAACAAATTATCCAAATGATATAAAAATATTTCATAAGCAATGCAACTGCTACATGAATTACTCACAATCCTTAATGATATACTCCAAGTTCTTCCGCAATAATAATCAAGTGTCTAAAGAAGCCATCATCACTCAGGCACCATATAGGTACCACCAGGGGGAAATTTGTTAGAATTGTAGATAAAATATCTTATACAGAGGATATAAAAATCTGTTATAAGTAATGTAATTGCTACATCAACTACTCACCATATAGCTAACGTCCCAGGGAAATGTGTTAGAACTGTATATACAATAGCTTCTACAAAGGATATGAAAATATGTTATAAGAAATTCAATTGCTACATGAACTACTCACAGTCCTTAATGATATAATCAAAGTTCTTCCACAATACAATTCAAGTGTCTAAAGAAGCCATCATCACTTCCAAAATCACATATTTAAACATACAAGTTGTAAAAAATGAATTTGTTTCATAAATTTTAATAGAATCACGTGCTCAGATCTAAGATATAGTTCTTAAACTATGAAGCCTCTTCTTGATTGAAAACATACTAAACTGATAAGATATAGCTAAAGAGAAATAATTTAAAAACTTCTTGGCACAATTGTTACATAATAATTTGATGCACAACTTGTATAGCAATCAATATTATCTTGCAACACGTCCAAATAAAACAACTGAAGTAAATACTATCAGTTGGTTTTCAATACATTTATGTAATTAAAATAGAGCTAGGAACTTTTGAAGACTACTTCATAGAAAATTAGAAGCATCTTCATGCCTGGTTTTCCAAGCTAGCCGTGAATACCTCTCTAGATCCTTATAGCATTAGATATATTTTGTGAGCTAATGTGATTTTTTTGTCACAATGATTTAAAAATCAGTTATTATACCACAATATTGACTTTCTCATTGTCTGTTTTGTTTATGAACCCTTTAAATGGACCACATGAACATTTGATTTTACACTAGATCTCCCTAACATGGGTGGGGGTTTCAAAAATTGGAGAGTAAATTGAGTGGTTATTGTTAGAAATTGTTGTATAAGATGAGAAATTTGGATGTTTTGTAGAAAATATGGAGGTCATAATAGATATATGTTTTAAATTTTTTAGTGTCTCTGGCCACCATACATCTAATATGATCCATTTCAACTGAGAAATTCAATATCTATTTTGAATTTTTTAGTGTCTCTGGCCACCATGCAACTAATGGGATCCATTTCAGCTAAGAACTTCAATAAATCACTGTGTGAATGATAACTTGTGACATCCCTAGCCATTTTCTTTGATTGTGGATCTGGTTACAAATTAATAACTTATAAAATCCCTAGCCACTTTCTTTGATTGTGGATCAGGTTATAAACTAGAATACCCTCTCTCTTCAGAAGACTTTACAATATATATTGGATGGAGGGAAATTTTATGATAAAACATGTAAAAAAACCCTTTAAGGTTGTCTCAACATACTCTATTGTTAATCACATAGTGTCAATTTGGTAAAACTATAATCTATAGTAAGCACTGAGTGGGTTTTTTCTTTTGTAAGTTTTGTTTGGAATTGAAAAATAAAAAAAAATTATAAAAGATAAAATTATGTAGTGAAAAACTTTGTTTAAAATTTCAGAATAAAAAGTTGAGTAAGTTTGACATCATATAATGTGGGAAATTTGGATGGTTTGTAGACAATATGGATGTTCAATATCTATTTTGAATTTTTTAGTGTCTCTGGCCACCATGCATCTAATAGGATCCATTTCAGCTAAGAACTTCAATAAATTAGTATCTAAATGATAACTTGTGACATCCCTAGCCATTTTCTTTGATTGTGGATCAGGTTACAAACTAATAACTTCCGAAATTAGTTTATGAGTATAAAGTAAAAAACATGTAAGTTTTTTAGCCACAATTAGGTAATTAAAGATATGTATATAGTTTTTTTTTCAAAACAAATTTGATATTCATTAACAATTTTTTTTTGAAAGAGTATGTATGTATTTACAAACTGTTATGTAGTTACAAACTATTACAATTAAGTAATTAGAGGTAAATTTAGTGTTAATTAAGAAATGAGAATTATGAACATTCATCATTATTAATTTCATTTTTTATATATTAAGAAATACTACCCATGAATAATAAAACAGTTGTAACATAAATAATATATAACAAAAAAGAACCATGTATTTTTGGAATAATAAAATAGTTGTAACAAAAATAATATAGAACAAGAAAAAATATGTATATTTAGATGTATGAAAATTTAAATACATTTTATTAAGTAAAATTTTAAAAGAATAATGGTTATAAACAATTAAAAAGTTAGATATTTTCACTCTAAAAGAGGTTTGCATATCAAGACATTTGATCCCTCTTCAACATGAATACCATGGGTCAATACCATGGGCTGTTTTTATAGTTTATTGTTATTTTATTTTATTACCTAAATTCAATTTAACTTATTAAAGAGAAAAAAACAAATACTATAAAAAAACATATATAAAAATATTTACATTTACATATAAAAATATAACAAATTTTTAACAACAACATTATAACTTAAAAGTCACCAAAACCGACATTCAATCTAACTTATTAAAAAAAAAAAAACGAAAACTAACATTATAAAAATATATATATAAAACTATTTACTTGTGGATCTAAACCTACATTCAATCTAACTTATTAAAAAAAAAAACTAAAACTAACATTATAAAAAATATATATAAAACTTATTTAAAAAAAAAAACTAAAACTAACATTATAAAAAATATATATATAACTATTTACTTGTGGATCTAATGGCCTAAAACATTTCAATTATCTAACAAACATTTCAATTATCTAACATTTGATCCAATAGCTCAGACATATAATAAAATATTATAATTATTATTTTAATTACAATATAATTAAATAGCAAAATTCTAAATTGTGATAATTACTAAAATATTATAATTATTATTTTAATTACATAATAATTCAACAACAAAATTCTAAAATTGTAATTATTATTTATAATTACATAGTAATTAAACAACAAAATTGTAAAAGTGTAATTATTATTTATAATTACATAGTAATTAAACAACAAAAATCCAAAATAATCTTGATGTGATATTAAGGTTATTGATGTAATTGAATGGGAAAAATAATAACTATATGGTTGATTTGACTATTTTGTAAAGGAAATTACTGATATGTATTTACATTTGAAGGTCTCAATCCAATACAAAGCCGGAAGAACTCATTGACTTTTGAACTCCTATGATTGTCCTTGCTTAAGAATTAAGAATATCTTATTAGTCCATATAATGGTTGAAATCCCCGGCCAATTATATTGATCTAAAATGACCGACTACCATTCAAACCAAAGATACAAAATCCATGGAAGATGAGCCTCCCTTATTTGAAATTCAAGAATGAAATACACTTTAATTCCTCTGCAACACCCTCTCTCTTGTATTTCATAAATATATTACTCTACATTCACAAATTCACAAATAGTTACAAACTATTGACAATTACAGTAAAAAGCAAATGGAATAGCTCCCTGGTCTCAGTACCCACACCATGAAATATATATCAGAAAAGGAAGGAAGCAAGAAATATGGCAAGTCTGATGAAGAAAAAAATCAGTCAAGATCTATGCATTACAACACTGGAGCAACTTATCCCATTTTGGCAGTCCTCCATGTATCTGGTAGTTGGCTGCTGCTTCCTCTACTTTTAGAAGATCCTGCCCCTTCTTTACTTCTGCCTTTGCTTTCTTCTCCTCGGCTTTCTTATGAGCATATGCTAACTCGTTTCTCATTCTCTCAACATAAGCAGCTCTTTTCTTCTCCAGTTTCTCCTGCCACATTAATCAAATCTCACCTCTGATTCATGGACTTTGACCAAAAACTCAAAATATTCTGAATTAGACTCTGAAAATAGGGACTACTGATTTCCTTATCAAATATACTGAGGACAGCAGACCAAAACTTTCAATGGCAAACCTAGTTCTGGGCTTAAATAGATAAGAGAGAAGGAAATCAAGAGCTTATATGGAAAATTTTTAACTGCTCTGTATTTTAACTAAATATTTTTACAGAAAACTTCTATGATGATGTTCTATTTATATATACCAATGGGAAGATGAGCTCTGCAGTAACCATGCAAATTTATTTTGAGCAGGAAGGAAAACCAAAAAGATAAAAACCCAATTCTAGTTTAATCATATGATTTCATTATCAGATATTGTTCTGTAATATTACCTCTGCCAATTTCAAACGAGCCTCAGCTGTAGTCTTCTTATTATTTTCCCACACAGCAATCCTGGAGAGCTTTTTATTGTATCTGAAATGGTAAAAAGGTACAGTTGGTAGTTGCATACAAAATACAAATACACATTCAGTACCTTTTCAACTTCCATGAAAATAATGCAGGGGCAACACTTTTGTAACAGACTGAAAATACTCATCAGTGGCTTTATAAAATTCACCTGGAAGAAAATATTTTCCAGCATTTTCTAAAAAAAAACTGCCAGTTGGCATCTATGGAACTTTTATTTGACTTATGCAATCCATCACATGTAAAACATCATGTTGGCATCTATGGAACTTTTTTTTTGATTTATGAAATCCATCACATGTAAAAAATCATATGAAAGACAGAGCTCAGGTCTTACTTGTTCAATGAGTTGGCTTTTTTGTTTTCTTCCCATGCTTTGATCTCTGTATTGTTCTTCTCGTTATTCAATTTGGCAAGAACGGCCTCTGCACAAATTACCATTCATTAACCATGCCAAGCTATCAATTCAAGGAAAACAAATATAAAAAAACAGTAACGAAGTGATCAGGGAAAATTACTTAGATTCCAAAGTACAAAATTTGTAGAAAATGCAGACTAAGCTTACCCCTCCTAGCAGGTGAAAGCTGAGGGTGCAACTCATAATTTGCACCAGTGTTGTTTTTTTCATCTTCAGTAGGGTTAACTTCTGGGGAAGCAACATTGTTGAGGGCATTTTCATTTTCATTTGAGTATTTGGGAGTACTGATTGCAGTAGGGGAGCCATTCACATCTTTTGTTGCAGCTGGATTAGTATCCATTATTGCCAAATTACTAAGATAATATCAACACTCAATCTTTGATTGATCTTCTCTTGAGTCTCTGAGAATTTTCTATCTGTCATGAAAAAAATCAGTGCAACTTGGTTATTGCAAGTTCATGAAATATAGATTATGGATTTCTCTATTGATCTCAGAAACATCTCTCATATTAGTATTCTGTTACAATTTGTGATTGAAAAACTGTAAATTTCTTATAGCCAATGTAGGAAAAGGCAGAGTTCAAACCTGATTCTCTTTTGTGTTTAAAGGCAGGCATAGCAAATCACCTCTGTATTGCAGGTTGAGTGGTCTTTTGTGCCTCTCTCCACCATTGTTCCGCATCCATTATCGCAGAGCGATTGAACGTGTCGAGGAACGTGTCATTTTGTCACCGCTTTTCATTTTTACGTGTCTTTGCAATCACAAAGTTTGGATCTGTGCAACAACTGATGAGATTTGGAGAATTAAGAATTGGAAACTCCAATGTAACTCAAATCCAGATATTTGTTTATCCATCCATCTGTAAACACATGCCTGCCCACGTTATTTGTTTTATTGATTATTTTCGAATCTCCTCAAAAATCATAGGAGAGTAATTTCTTCACTGTTTTATTTTATTATTGCAGTTATGCATTTTATATACTTTTATAAAGTTGAAGCTGTTAGTATTTCGATATGATTTTTAAGACGGTTGCGTTGTTGTTTATTTTATTATTATTATTATTATTATTATTATTATTTTTTTTTTTTTTTTTTTTTTTGAGGGGTTATAAGTGTGTTTTTTTTTTTATGTTTTGGAATAGGATATATCTTATTTCAAGATTATTGGAAAAAAATTAATAACCATAATTTAAAAAAAAAAACATTTTGATCATGCAAACTTTACTGTTCAAACTTATAAATCTACAATTTTTTACTGATTTTTAAATAAAAAAAAATATCCAAATAAAAACCAATTTTTTGAAAAATTAAATTACACCTTTATATAATTAATTTGGAAAATTAAATACGAAAAAAGAAAAAAATGAATAAAAGATGTGATTTTCATAAATCAATATTAAAATATGTAAAAAATTAATAGTTATTTTCTTTTATTGAGTGAAAAGGCTTATTCTATAATTCAGTATGAGGGATATGTGCAAATATATCAGGTCCTAAAAAATAATAATTTTTTTGGGTTCATATCAGCAAAAAAAAACAATTTTTTTTAACATGAATTAATATAGAATAACTCAATATTCATGTTATGTAATCTTTATAACATTCAAAATTGCAATTTAAAAAGTAAACACACATGATTTTTTGCACTCTAAAATTAGTTTGTAACAAAAGAAATTTGATCCCTCTTGGCTCATATTAAATCCGTGCTTTAAATGGATCTATGCTGGTAAATATTACAGATTTATATAATTTCAAATTTCCCAATTTTATAGTAAATTTATATAATTTCAAAAATCCCAATTTTATAATCAATTATGTAGAGATATGAACATAAAATTATATTAAAAAAATTAAAAAATTCAAAAAAAAAAAAAAAAAAAAAAAAATATATATATATATATATATATATATATATATATATATATATATATATATAAAATAAAATAAAGTACATTGCTTAAATGCTGAAAGGATTCATTAGACCATTAACCAAGACAATCTTTCTATATGTTCATTAGGCATTCAATTAAACAAGTTCAATTTTTGTTTGTTGTATATAAAGTCTTTGTTCAAGAGAATCCTTTTATATTTGGTTAAACAAGGTCAAAAAGTTTTGCTTCAGATAGAATCTTTGCCTAATGCACTGATTTACTCAAACATATTTCCATTTACCAACCCCCTTAGGGAGAAAAATACATAAGGAAGAAATGATCTCAAACTATTATCCAAGATTCTTCTTATCATAAATCAAATAAATCTTTTTCATTATGAATTAATATAGAATAACTCAATATGCATGTTATGTAATTTTTATAATATTCAAAAATGCAATTTAAAGAGTAAAAAATTACCTATGATTTTTTGCATTCTAAAATTAGTTTATACCAAAAGAAATTTGATTCTTCTAGGCTCATGTTAGATCCGTACTTTAGATAGATCTATGCTGGTAAATAAATTACAGATTTATATAATTTCAAATTTCCCAATTTTATAATAAATTTATATAATTTCAAAAATTCCAATTTTACAATCAATTAAATAGAGATATGAAACATAAAATTATATTAAAAAAATTAAAAAATTCAATATATATATATATATATAGTACATTGCCTAAATGCTGAAAAGATTCATTAGACCATTAACCAAAAGAGTCCTTCTATATGTTCATAAGCATTCAATTAAACAAGTTCAATTTTTATTTGTTTTATATAAAGTCTTTGTTTAAGAGAATCTTCAATATTTAGTTAAACAAGATCAAAAAGTTTTGTTTCAATAGAATCTTTGCCTAATGCACTGATTTACTCAAACATTTTCCCATTTACCAACTCCTGGGAGAAAAAAATACATAAAAAAGAAATGATATCAAACTATTATCCAATATTCTTCTTATCATAAATCAAATAAATCCATCTCATCAAAAATCAAATAAATTCTTTTGCCCATTAATCCATTGTCACAGATTTTTAAATGTGGTATAACAACATTTTCTTTAATTTAAAAGAGCCCAAATGCATCACATGGTGGTGCATTTGCTGAAAACGCATCCCTTAAATCAATATAAGGAAATCAATATATGAGTACCATATCTCTGCATTTACTCTGGGGATCCCCTATCCACCTACAAAACTGGAAACATCAACCAAAATAGGATCTAACATTCCGCATCTGAGAGCAAAAAATATATAAATAAATATTTTGATAGTGAGAGAGTTTGTTTGGAGAAAGTTGAGCATGCTTTTAGATTTTTTTTTTTTAAGATTTCCCAATGAACTTGACCCAATATCCATCCTCTTATTTATTTTGGTTTTTTTTTAATATTTATGTGAGAAATAAATATAAGACAATATATTTTATTGGAGATATTTTGATGGAGAAGAAAAAGAAATGATTTCTTAATTTTGTCATTCAAACTGTGTAGTTAATTGTAGTCATTGATTTCTCATATATATTAACTTGAGTGATTTATAGAAATTCAACTAATTAAAAAATAAAATAAAATAAGATAATTATATTTATGCTTAGCTAATAAGCACAAAAACTTTAGAGAAGAGTCTCCACATTTAAAATTTCCATCTTCAATATTCAAATCACATAAAAATCACACTATTTAAATTTCCATCTTAAATATTCAAATCAAATAAACATTTAAATGGACTTACGAACCGATTTTTTTAGAACGCCATGATAAAAAGTAATGAAACTGTAACCCGAACCACTTCATTCCATTTCTTCTGAAACAATCCAAATATAAATTTTCCTATTAAACATTCAACAACCTGTGAGCTTGTATGCCACATTCCAAGATTCATAACTTCAATCTAACTATCTTGTTGAACTCATTCCATGTTTGAATGGACCTGCTAAATTTCACCATAGTAGAGGATAATGTCTTTGTAAAGATAGGAATACATTGCATTTCATATTATTTCTTGTTGTTAGCCCTTTTAATTCTTAATTTGCTCCATTTTTTTTTAAGTCAGTATCAGTATATTATATCAAGAACCAGAGATTACAAAAGGGTACAAAGGGCTTGAAAGCAATTAGCCATGAAGCGCCACAGGCCTGCTGCTTATCGAGTTGACTATTAAACTAAGAAAACTTGGACTATGGATAGCCAGGCTCCGTAAGGGCGTGAAACCAAAACCAAAATTGCAGGTCCACCACTCAGGGCTGCCTGTGAGACGAGAAAATTAACCAAAAAGGTGTTGAGGGCCGGAGGGTCCTCGTTACATATCGATTGCGACTGGTAGCAGATATAGACATAGACATAAACCTATTCATAGATACAGTCCGAACATAACACCAAGGAGAAAGCATAAACATTACTGAGTGGGAGTAGAAGCTCCAGAATGACCAGCCACACTTGGATTTGCTGCCTCGTCACCTTTCGATTGAGTTCTGGGCTTGAAACGTCGGATGATAGTGGTCTGCGAGTCATCCATTGGAACTTCAATGGAAACGTTGAGGACATGGCAGAGATAGATATCAAAACACCAAACGAAACTGTCTAGAGCTTTGCCGTGCCTACGAAGTTCCTCTGTGAGTGAGTTAAAGGCAACTTCCATTTTGTCCAACCGTGCGGTATTCTTGGCTGACGCCATTGAGGTTGCTGCAAAGGTTTCTTTGACCGCGGCACCTTTCATGGCAATTGCCTTCGCCAGCATAGTCTTCA
Source organism: Pinus albicaulis (assembly GCA_034641835.2). Taxonomy (NCBI): domain Eukaryota; kingdom Viridiplantae; phylum Streptophyta; class Pinopsida; order Pinales; family Pinaceae; genus Pinus; species Pinus albicaulis. Next base: position 621,921,149 of record CM076572.1, on the reverse strand, counting down.
TCTACCATGCCACCACTTGAGTTTGCAAGAATTGCGTATGGCGAGTGGAAGGAGTCTCGGGGTCGACTAACCAGTCGACCTCTTCACTGATAGCATTTTCGTCAGTCTGAGCCTGGGAAAGTTCCACCTCTTATTCCAACAATTCAATCGTTTGCTTCCCCCGTTTTGAAACAGAGGCTTCGTAACTATCCTTGGCCCACTTGAGGGCCTACGATGCTTTAATGCTGCGGAGGTTGATGTCAGCCATGGATTCCAGATAAAAGAGATCCGATAGATTACTGAGATGAGAGGAGTAAAACCTAGGCCTAGAGCAGGGATAGCGCACAGCTAAGAGAGAAATGATATTGAGAGATGAGATTGAGGGAGCCAAGAATCGCATAAATAGAAAGTCAGGTGGTGGAGCGATAAATGCTGCAGGATAGCCATTCAAAGCTATGATGCAATGCAGATCGCCATCTGATCCGTCCACTAATGTTGGGGTCATAAACGGAGATATCCGTCCCTTGAGCAGACCTGTCACACGCTTGAGACCTCCTCTGAATCCGTTATAAGAAGCGGATGCTTTACTATAGTCCTTTCTCATAATGGACTGCCGAACCCAAGAATATCTAGGTACTCTTACTCGGCTGTGCCCTCTGACTTGACCAATCACGCTTCGGGTATTCATAATCTGTTAATGATGGATAGGCTGTCGTCCGTCCCCACGGTAGTACCAACAGTTAAGTCATGCCTAGAAATGATATAGCACTGATCCCTAAGCTTTACATGCGATAGATCCCGCCAACAAGTGTCCGGGCGTTAGTTGGGTTATCTACCGCAAAGTTTGCGAGGTGGTCTGCAAGGCAATTAGCTTTCCTTCGCACTGCTTGAAGGATGATGCCACCGAGGGAGGCGAGGTGCTGTGCTATAAGCTCTGTGACAGCACCTAGACGCCAATGTTTTATAGCCTTATTGGGCTTCATCCCATGCTGAATTTTCTTAATCATAGTGATGGCAAGCTGGGAGTTGCCTTCTACAATGGCCAACCTTTTACTGAGTCGAATTAAGAGCCTTAGCCCTTGTTCTAGAGCTGCAAATTCTGCATCATTGTTCGTAGTTTCTCCTAGGTTTCTGCAGAGGATATGCATAATTTCTCCCTTCTCATTACGCAAGACGCCTCCCATGCCTGCAGGTCCTGGGTTGCCTTTGGAGGCTCCATCGAAATTGAACTTGCAATATCCTGGAGGAGGACTATGCCATACTGTCGGAGAGGATGCGGGTTGGCGGGCGTGCTCTTGCATACAGCGCTCGGCCATTTCAGAGAGACCGAAGATAGCCAGAATCCTGAGGTCATTAGGAGACAACGACTCGACTTTTTCTTCTTTACAACAGGTGAGAGCTGTCTCTATTAGGCCTTGCATAATAATAGTTTTTATTTCGTCGATCTGTCTGAAGCTGCGTTTGTGAAAAATGCGATTGTTTCTCTCCTTCCATACTGTCCAGATTAAGAAACCAGGACTGAGCCTCCAAAGATTATTTACCATATTGCTATTGGAATAGTTTGAGTGCCAATGGGTAATTGTTTCGTGAATGGAATTCCCGTTTCTGTCCGATTGGTGGAATATGCTATGTATCCAATCCCATAGGTTGCTAGTCCATACACAGTCATTGAGAAAATGATTCATTGTCTCCTCCTGTTTCTCACATAGGGGGCACCGAGAGGGTCCTGTGAACCCTTTCTTTAAAATATTTTCCTAGGTTAAGATTTTTCTGTTCTGAAGAAGCCATAGAAAGGTCTTGATTTTGGGCCAAAGGTGGCAGTCCCAAATATTATCATACCAGGCCACCTTCTCATCGTTGTCCCTGTTTTCCAGATAAGAGCGGGCTTCTTTGAGGTTAAATGAACCGCCGGTAAGCTTACCCCAGTGAAGGATATCCGGCCCTTGTACTGCTTTGATTAGTCTTTTCCTTAGGATATTGTTGAGGGAATTGAGGAGATTCACCAAGTGTTCATCCGGAGGAGGGAGAGAGAGTCCAAGTTCTCCACTCTTGCTGGTCCTCGTTACTAGCCAAATAATGATGAACTTTCGGTTTTCCATTGTTCTGAAACCATTGCTGAAGAGGTTGTAGGTCAGGATTTTCGATTTTCGGGAGTTGGTGCCAGGCATCCTCCCAAAAACAAGCATGGTGACCATTCCTGAGCTCCCAAAAACAGTGGTCTTGTATGAGTTTTCGGTTGGCAAGGGCAAGGTTCCATATGGGAGAGCCTGCGGGGATGTCAGTGACTCTTATGAGCTCTTCAAGCTGCCATTGCACCGCATATTTGGCTTTCCAGAGGCGTGCCCACAGGGTTTGCGGTTTAGAGAGCCACCTCCACCAGAGTTTGGCTCCGCAAACCTTATTTGTAGAGCTTGGATCCTGTAACCCTAATCCGCTAAACCTCTTAGGCTTGCAAATTTTTTCCCAGGCTGCCAGCGCCCACTTTGGCTTCCCTGAGTTGCTAGACCAGAGAAAATTTCGTTGGATGTTCCTGATTTTCTGAAGCACTCCCTTGGGAGCTGGAAGGATCGAAAGCATATAGTGAGGAATAGCCTGGAGAATGGACTTCGTCATGACCAGACGACCAGCCAGGTTGAGGACCCGGTTGGTCCAATGGCTGCATCTGTCTGCCAATTTGGATAGAAGCTTCTCCCAGTGACACTTCTGCCATGGTTTGTCTGTAAGGGGAATACCCAGGTACTTGGATTGGAGATTACTTCTCTTAAATCCCAAGATACCAGTCAAATGCCTCTGAATAGCTAAATGCGTGTTAAAAAAGAAAACAGAGGATTTGTCAAAGTTAAAGTCCATACCCGAGGCTTGACTGAACAAGTTTAGAAGATGCTTGAAACCTCTGGCTTCGTTTACCATCGGGACTCCATGTAGCATAGTGTCGTCCACGAACTGTTGATGGGTAGTGGCCGGAAGATTGCTTAAGGGCTGAAGGCCTTTTATCAAATTCTTGTCCTTAGCAGAACTGATGAGGTGACTAAGGCCCTCCATCAGAATGACAAAGAGGAAGGGCAAAATGGGGTCCCCCTGCCTGATGCCTCTTGAAGGGTAAAAAGGCTGAGAAGGGGCTCCATTGACCAGAATGGAGTGACTGGGAGATTTAATCAGAGCTAAAGTCTAGGTGATCCAATTTTCACCAAATCCAAAAGCTTTGAGAACGACTTCCAGATATTCCCAACTGACCTTGTCATACGCCTTGGAGAGATCCAATTGAATTATCATGCCAGCTTTTCTGAGTGTTTGCAACGTGTGGATCATTTCATGAGCCAGCAGGACATTGTCCATAATTTGTTTGCCCTCCACATAACGTGACTGTTCTTCAGAGATAATCTGAGGGAGAATAGGCTTCAGTCGATTTTCCATGACTTTTGATATGATATTGTATAGTACATTACAGAGTGCTATAGGCCTAAAATTGGCAGGGGTACAAGCATCAGCCTCCTTGGGAATTAGCGCTATGAACGTGGAGTTTAGGGATTTTAGAATTGAATATGAGGTTCTGGAATCCTCCACTACTTCCAAAATGTCCTCCTTAACCACATCCCAGCAGGCTTTGAAAAAGTCCACTGTGAACCTATCCAGCCCTGGAGCTTTCCCATTGGCCATCTCTTTAACTGCCTCCTCCACCTCTTGAAGGGAGATCGATCTTTCCAGGGCTCTGTTCTGCTCCTCAGTTATGAGGAGGGGAATGGATGAGACTACTTCTTTAATGGCTTCCTGCCTTTCCACGTTAGGTTTAGTGGCAATGAGTTTGAAATGATTTCTGAGTTGGCAAGTGATGTCATGGTGCGATTGGAAGACAGTCCCTCGTTCATCTTGGATCCTGGTGATTCTGTTATGGCATCTGTAATCCATAGCCGATCTATGGAAGAACTTTGTGTTCCTTTCTCCCTTTTTAAGCCACTGAACTCGTGATTTTTGCCTCCAAAGAATTTCTTCCTGCTTGCATCTTTCATTCCATTTCTGCATGAGTTCCCGCTCTGTGTTGATAGACTCCTGCGATATGCTCCCTTGAATCCAAGTGTTATGGATTTCTTCCAGTTGTTGCTCAAGGTGTTGTTTGTTAGCAAAAATGTTGCCAAAGACTTCTCGATTCCAAGCCTTCAATTTGGTCTTAATAAATTTTAGCTTGGATTGTAGCTTGAACATTTTCATTCCTTCTACAGGTAGGGGTTCTTTCCACCAAGTTTTGATATTGCTGGAGAAATCCTTGTGAGTTAGCCAAAATTTCTCAAAACGGAAAGGCCTGTTCTTAGGAGTACCTAGAATCGAGGCCTGCAGCGTTATAGGCCAGTGGTCCGAGCCTCCAGAGGGGAGGATATCAGAATCTATAACGTTTCCTTCTAAGAGAATACTTTCGGAGATTAGGAAGTGGTCCAACCTGGAGGCAATGAGCCTATCTCCTCCTCTTCTGTTGGTCCAGGTGAAAGAGCCAGTGTGGGGTTGGATTTCCACCAAGTTGATATCTCGAATGAAGGAGCCGAAGCCTATGGCATCATTGCCGAGTGCACGAGTGCCCCCTTTCTTTTCACTGAGAGAGGTTATCATATTGAAGTCGCCCCCATAAATGGCACTGGAGTTGAGGTGTCCTTGATGTAACTTGGTTAGATTGTTGAGTAGCAACAGTTTGTCCTCTTGTCGCTGAGGGCTGTAAACATTGGTGAACATAAAGGTTCCTTTCTCCCCTATGACCTGCATTTCTAGGGCTAGAAAGGTTTTGGTAGCTTCGGAATTAAGGAGATGAAGAGTTTTCGGGGCCCAGAATGTGGCGAGACCCCCGCTCATGCCATTTCCTTCTACTGCTAGATGTTCGAGATGTCTGCCTAGCCGTTTGTCGAGCTCATCCAATTTCTGATTCATGCATTTGGTTTCCTGGAGGAAAACCAAGTCCGGTTTTTCTTGCATGATTTTATTTTTCAGGAGCCTTTGTTTCCTAAGGCTACCCAGTCCTCTTACATTCCAGGAGAGGACTTTCATCGCTAACGAGTGCTTAAGATGAGAAGGAGAAAGCCTCGAGGGCTTTCATCTTTCCTGAATTAATCAACATCTGACCCAGTTCATGAAGAGCATCATTATTGGATCTTCTTCCCCGTTTCCTCCTATGCTTGAGACTGGTTTGTGTGTGGTGGAGGGTTTGTGATTTTACGCCTAAGCCTTTGGTTGCTTCTCTGCCTCGTTTCATCCCCTTCAATACTGCATCCTGTCTAGTTAGGAAAAGGTAGTTTACCCTATTGATTTCTTCCTTTGGTATTTTGTCTATTCCTTTCTGTTTCCATTGCTCCATTATAGAATTAAGATCTAATCCTTATTTTTCCAAAATCTCACCTAATTCCAGGTCTTCTATGCCCAGTTCACTGAGGACCATGTCCTCATCCTCTTCTTTGGCTTTGTCTTCCGATGCAGCTGAGAGTGGATCTGAAGGCTTGAAGGGCTCCCTTGATTGGTTGCTATGCTCTTCTGTTCTGAAGGACTACTGTTCCGCTGCTAGGGTTTGTTCTATCTGCTCGGACCGAGAGTCTTCTCCTAATATTTCAAAGGTGTTCACTGTTCTGGTGAGTGGATCGTCCAATTTAGGTGTATTCTTGCGATTGGCCCGATGTCTACTAGCGGGTCGGACAAATCCATCTGAAGCCGGGGTGGATTTCTCTTTGGGATTCTCGGACAGTTTGTTTCGAGGGCATTCACGGATTAAATGCCCATGTTCGTGATATTTCCTGCATCTGAAGGGTATCTACTTGTAATTGATGGTTTGAAAATAGGCTTCGTCTCTGTATTCCAACCACAGACCCTCATGTAGAGACCCAGATACATCCATTTCGACACAAATGCGGGCATAGGAAGTGTACCTTTTTTGAAGAGTGGCTTCAGAAGCATGGACAAAAGTTCCCAAGGTGTTGCCAATTTTTTCCAGCGCTGCTGGTCTCCAATAATCTATTGGCAGAGAGAATAGTCGGATACAAACCGGTACTCGTGTGAACGTTTCTTGTTCAGGCGCGAAGTTGGGTTTCCATGGTTTCATGTAGAGGCCTACTGAGGCATAAAAGTACGGGCCTCCCTCGAAGATCCGATCCTTATCTTCTAGATTCGCTAAGACTACTGTAAAGAAGCCTTTGGTGCCCAAGTGTAACTGCACATCTCCTTTCGGTTTCCAGACTTGCTTGATCCATTGACAGAGGGATTTTTCACTGGGCCAGAACCCCATGAACTTGCAGATCACAGCATGGATGGACATATGGTCCTTGTAGGCTTGCAGATTTGGGTCGTTAATGATTACCCTGAGGCTTTCATCAGCCTTCGGCTTGCATCGGCCCTGGTATTTTGGGTGGTTGCCATTATCTCCAGAATTATTTGCAATTGATCGATTCAGATCGGGGCTGCTATTCGCATTATTGTTCAGATCTGTTCCTCCTTCCCGGGGATCAGCTTCCTACGAGGGCTGTTCAGGGATTGTTTCTAGCTTTCCTGTGGTATCGTTTTTCGGATTAACTGTGCGATCGCTTGTGATCGCGTTACCTATCTTTGAGCGACTCCTGGCGGTTGAGGATCCGGTGATCTTCAGACCCTCCACCTGCCTCTTGCCCTTATCTATTGTGACTTGCTTGAAAGTGGGGGTTCCAGGGGCCCCCGGTCTTCCCATTTTCTGAGCCAGCACTGTGCCCCTTTGTCGCAGATCGTGGAGAAGATATGAACTTCTCGCCAGTATTCTGGCTTGAAAGTGAAACCCTCTGCGATCTTAGCTTCAGATCCGACGCAGCTTCAGATTGCTTCCTGGTCATTCCCATGCATTATTTTCAATACATATGGCTCATTCACCTTTTGACCTCAATGACAATTTTTCCCTCTTAATTTGCTCCATTGATCATACAAGAATATGTAGTATATTCTTGCAAGTATTTTAGAAGAAAATAGGTATAGATTCATTCCACAAACTTTCTAAACTTTATGCTCTATGCTCCTTGGAATTTATTTGTAATTGCATACTTTGTAATTTCATTTTTATTTTTCGATCCATAAACTATAGAGGATATTTTATTAGATAATTAGTCACCACATTTTTGATAAAATTATATTTAAATTCAAAATATATATTATGAGGGTTAAATTTTCCTTAGATTTATGGATTCATTAATTGTGTTATGTCTATGCACATAATAGATAAAAATATGGAAAGTTGAAAATAGAAAAATAAAAATCATACACCGCAATGAACACAATATATGATTTGGGAAGTTCTTATGGGAAAAAACCCATTTAGAAGGTGAGGCTTCTTTTCTCTCTTTTTCACTAAATGGAAATGGACACAAGTACAAAGGAGTGAGACTTGTGGCCCATGGGCTCCTACAATACAAAAAGCCTATCTTCTTGCTTTCTCTCTATCTCGAATAGAATGAAAGCCCTTTTCCTCCTAGTGATATGGTTATAGCTCTGGTTGATACCCTACTACTATTTAAGTTTGAGTCCATAAAATATTGACTATAGTTACAATGCTGACCCTTCTAGATTATTCTTCATAATGATCATGTAATTGGCTAATTTTCCATACAGAATGCGGGTTGGCGTGGCACCCTCCCGATTCATGGCTGTCAAAATAGGAAGGTAAACTTTTAGATGGCATACAAATTTTTCATATGGACTCTATTTGAGGTATTTCTTTCTTAGTTATCTGTGTATATAATAGTGCTAGGTAGTTCAATACTTAAGTGAAAATTTTTACCTCCAAAAATTGTTGTTTAATGCCTCAAATTACTTCTAGAAGGATTTAGACCCCAATATACCAAAATGAGACCTCCTAATAAAAATGGTCCTATGAGTTAATTCCTACAATATTTCCACTCTAAAATCATCTACCCATTTTGATTAAAGAATGATCTACCCATTTCTCATGCATTTTCTGAACATCAAATTTAGATTGTTGATTATAGATTATGCATAGGTCATACATCTCATTGTTACCCTTGCACCATTGTGAATTGAGTAGTATGGAAGAAGTCACCAATTTATTGGTAAGAATTTCATTCTTGACTTGATTTATTAAATCATGTGCTAATTTCATCTTATCGACATTTTTGTAATTTTGGATTGTCTAGCTCTAAGAATGCTTCTTTTTCTATAAAATGTAGTAAGACATCCATGTTGGACTATGTAGTAATATTATTTCTCTTGATATCACCTTTTTCAACTTATTTATAATTTTTCTGTTAAGAAAAGTTAGAAATTTATTCTTCTTCTATAAATTTATACTTTGTACTCTCCAAATTTTCCCTACTTTATCCATAAATCATATTCACACTAAACCTACTTATTTAAGTCCCTTAATTGCATGTTGTTGAAATATGTAACTAGGTTTGATCTTCATATTGACATATGTAATGATGTTTTTATATAATTTATGTAATGAGAAAAATAAAACTATTTTTGTTGTTGATCTTGAGGCATGGGTTACATGCTCAATAATATTTATTTTTATAGGTTAAGATCCCATTGAGAGCTATTAGGGCTTTTCATTGAGTCTACGAGTCTTGGGAATCATTGTCATGTATGAAAGACCCTTAATGGGCATGTTACATATTGTAATAAAAATTATTTGAGTCAAAATAACTCTTCAAGACCTCGTCAAGTGCTACAAGCAAGTCAACCTTCTTAAAAGAGTTTTCAACCTACAGAAGAGGACATGTTGGCCTAATTTCATGGGTGAGAAAGCCTATAAAAGGGACGGATCGAACTTACTTAAGAAGCTATTGATTAAAAAGAGAAGAGTAAGAAATAAGTACAAATAAGAAGTGATAAGAAGCCTCCTAGATAGTGAAGGAAAAGAAGAAAGAAGATCAAAGATTCTTGGATCTTGTCAGACACACATGTAATGGATAGAATAAATGAGAAATATAATCATGTGTGTTCATATTATTCACATGATGTACATTTATAATACATTATTGTGACCCTTGGATTCATCTTCCAAGGTCTCTTGGACTTCCTATGTCTATTCGCCTTCTACACCAACCCTTAGAGGATTAGGTGTCCAACATTCCCCCCCCTTAATTTGAAGAGGTATGTGTGAGTCCAGGAAGAGAGATGTAATACAAAATGACAACACTAGGCTAAATTTGCTCTCTGAAATTTTGGCATAAGAAGGTGGTTTAAGGATGACCACCAAGACTAGAACGCTTAGTGTAGTTTTTGGAACTCTTCCAAATCTGGCAAGAAGCTGAGATATTCTACTAGAGGAACTGCTCCTAATGTTTTGAATAGGGAGACCTTCAACTTGGCAAAGGGAGGTCTACAACCTACGATGGTTTAAGGATGACCACCAACTCTGGAATGCTTGATGCATTTCCTGGAACTCCTCCAAAACTGGCACAAAGTTGAAGTCTTCTGTTAGAGGAAGTATCCCCAATTATTTGAAGAGGAAGAATCTCAACCTCACATAGATGGTTTAAGGCTAACCACCAACCAAAGCCATTCTCATGGGCATCTTTGTCTCTGGCATGTTGTGGCTCAAGCTCGCTTGATGTTGTATCTCTGGCTACAACTCTGAATCTTGTATGGCAGGTTGTGGCTTAGGCTCACTTGATGTGGCTTTGAAGCTTGTAGATGACCATCATTTACACCGCTGTCAGATACAAGGTGAGATGATGATGGAAACTCAATAGTGAGACTTTTTAATACTCTAGAAGAAATTATGACATATGACTGAAACATCTTCTTGGATGTTGATTCCCATTGCCAAGAAGCAATCCATCCGAGATGAATATTTGTTCTTGCAAGAGGCTTGTTTTTGAAGCATATGTTTGAAGAAATAGTGGTTTTATGACATTGCTCACATGGATGAAGATCAAAACAATGATATTTCATATGACCAATTCGATCACAGTGTTGGCATTTGACAATCTGTTGTTGTGGAGGAGGAGCGGAAACTGGAACAATTGAAGGTGAACTGTCATAAAGAAATACAACACTCTGAAATTGGATGGGCTTCAAATAGTCTGGAATATGAAAGGGCACCTCCTTGTCATATCCAAGACTAGTTATGTGCTTGTTATGGATAAGCTCTTCCCAAGGTTTGATGACTGCTTGGGAAGTGCGGGCTGAATGTATGCTTCTGCATGCAAATATTCTCTTGAACTAGACACTGAATGGGAATCAATCGCAACATTATTGACTTGTTGCTTATGGGATTCTTTTTCAATGTTATGAACAGAAATATGTTAATAATAATGACTCCGATGTTGTAATTCTGCTTGTTGAAGCTGAGATTCAAGCTGCAAAAAATCAAGAAGGTGTCTTTATTGACGTGTATTGTCCCATCAATAGTGGAACTTATTAAAGTATTTAACAACTCTATTGCATCATCAATCCTATCCATTTTCTCCAATCTTATAATTGATAAGTTAGGCTATAAATTGCACAAAATTAATTTATTGGACTATCTAATAGGAGAGACTCAAATTTATTAGATTATTACATAGAGAATAGTGATACCCGCATCGTTACCTATAATTCTCTGTTGTAATATTCTTGATAACTGGAGAAAGTGACTTGAATTCGCTGCTTTATTTTACAGTTCCATATATAAGCATCATCCCAAGCAAACAAATTTACATACTAATACAATTGTTTGACCCTTATTGAAATTATGAACTCGGAGGCAGTTGCATTGTTGGATTATGCAGCGGATTTTGTTATTGATGTGTTGGGTCCAAAGACTAAGATTGTTAAGCAACCGCTTGGAAACAAAGACCCTGTTGTTCTTGTCGTGCCAAAATAGCTCAAGACGGATGAGAAACATAATAAAAAAATGTCTTGGGAAGTAAATTTTTACTACTTTCTTATGCAAATTGATAATTGACTCTCCAAAAAGTGCTCCAAGTTATTTTCATCTCCCCATCAACCGAAACACCTATCACCTCCAAACACAACACCAAACAAAATACTCGAAGAAGTAGATTTCCATTGCCAATTTCTATTCCCATGTAGGCACCTCAATTTGAACGTTATGGTTTCCCATTGCCATGGAGCTTAAATTTACTGCATTTCCTTTTTTTGACCAAAAATAATAAGACAAACTCAGGATTACATAAATTACACAATTTTTCTCTTGATTTACACAAAAAGATGCACCAACGAGAACCACTGAATCTGCACAGCATAGACACGTCAAATTCACATCCATATCAAATAAATATTATGTGTATGGTTCAAAAATGTTTTCAGCTTCTACATTAAGTGATTACGCTTCCAAAAAATCTGGAATCCTGGCTTTTACTTTCACTTTTTTATTCTTCTCTTCATAAAATTCTCCTTGCGAAAAGAAGGAAGGACACACACACCAAGAGGAGGCTGACTGTGAAGGCCACGGTGGAGGCAGCGTTTGGAGAGCGTATGGGGAAGGCGAGGAGGCTGGAAGGGGAAATACTAAAGTGGAAACCCTGTCATGACCGGTATCTGGTGGAAATCTTCTTATCTGGGCAGATGTCAAACCATCTAATTTGCCTGGAGAAGCACATGTTCTTTGTCGCGCTGCTGCTGCATTGGCGTGGTCCGTAGACTGCGTATGGAGAGTTACACTGGGTTGTAATGCCGATATGGTGGAGTGTGTATGGAGGATCCAACTAAGACTATGTGGGTATGGTGTGCTGGCACACGAGGTCAATACCAGTGGGCTCTCTTAGTTAGAGTTGTAAAGATGTTGGCAGCATATCGTAAGGATGAAAAGAATGAGCGGGATTTGAAAAATCACGTGGGTCATCTCCAAATAGGCAGAGATTGCGCATTGACACTTCAGGCATTTACACTAGAGGCGAAGGTATGTATTTGAAGACAGTGTTTTCAATATATGTGGAGAAGGGCCGACTATGAAGACCGATCGGAATACTTGGAGCAATGGAAGGAAGGGGAAATGATATTCCTGGTGCCACAACAGTCGACTCCACAATATCTGTGTATGACCAATGGGAGAGGTGAAAACACCACTGCATACGTAAAAGGAGATCGGTGGCAGAGTATAAGTTCCATGAGCACTACGAGAAGAAATAAGACGAGCAGGAGGTTGAGGATTTGACAAGACTCAAAGTTATAATTCGAATTGGTTGCTACACCACGACTCCACTGCACCAGTTCTAGCTTTCTGTTATGGCTTTTCCGTTACAACCAGATGTTAAATACAACCATCGTGTGTATATATATATATATATATATGTTTGTGTAAATATCCAAAAACACAAAATCGATTTCTTGTCAAAACAATCACAACATTCCCTTGATTTGGTGATTCTAGACAAATAGCTGAAATGTGATCTTAAAAGGGTGCAGCCATTGCTATTTATTCTTGTTGATGTCATTTGATACCATTGCGGAACTCATGGTGCTCAATACCACAATTCACATACACAATAGATTAAAATTTTCAACAACACAATAAAAGTAAACCAGAGCACTGAGATTTAACACGTAGAGACGTTCAACTTCCCAGGATTCCAAATAACACACAATTCAACCAATCAACACACATATACCAAGCTCCAATACCTTCTAGGTTGTAGGTGTAGTATGCAGCGATTACAGTGGTATACAATGTTTGCAGGTTTTAATGGCAGAGGAGTGGCAGACATAATGACAGGTTTAAAATAGGAGCAAAGCAAAGCACAGGGATTAACATTGAGTATGAGAGACTGGACACTTTTCACTATTTTGAAAATGTAGAGAGCGCAAAGACTGGGAAAGAAATCGCTAACAAAGGGGCAGTTCTACAAAAGGGTAGAGAATCGCCCATAATCACTGCACATTCAAATTTCCACAGGGCAAGAAATAATACGCTCTGACATGTCAGACACACATGGAATGGACAGAAATAGATGAGAAAGATAACTATGTGTGTTCATATTATTCACATGATGTACATTTATAATACATTATTGTGACCCTTGAATTCATCTTCCAAGGTCTCTTGGACTTCCTATGTCTATTCCCCTTCTACACCAACCCTTAGAGGATTAGGTGTCCAACAGATCTGTTTTGGAAAAAATCATCTCACACGTACAGGAGAATTAGGGCTCTTACTGCAGGAAGAGGACCGAAAATTACAGTCACATTAGAAGACCGAATTTGGACAAAAAAGGGATAATATTGTAGGCCAAAGTGTTGAGGAAGAATTATCTTGGAAAGCGAAGGAGAAATGAGGACGATATTCCCATATTCGTTCTCACACATACGACCTAGGGTTTTTTCAGTAAGGCCAAGTTGCAGTGAAGTTGTTGCACGTCCGAAAATGAGTTCAAAGGAGAATCTACTGCTACTAGAAAGTGAGTTTGACTGAAGTTGACCTTGTAAAAAGGAAGGTCATCGAGGAGATGCCTTGACTTGGCCTTGAAGGGGATTGTGTCAAGGGTTTAGGTATTGGAATTCGTTAATTGAAGATTCTATAAGAAGAAGAATTGTCGTGGGTTTTTCCTCTCAATTTTGGAGAGGTTTTGGCCTTGGCTGTTTGCATATATCTTGTTTCCTTTGTATCATTGTTATTTATGCTTTGGTAGATGTTTGATGAATAAGAACACACCTTTGGTAGATGTTTGATGAATAAGAACACACAATAATAATCAAATTGAAGAAGAAACTAATTAATAGAAGTAAAAATTATTCACAAGAAGTTATTATTGCAATAGAAATCACCTACACTTGATGCCCTATAGATTTATCAACATGGTTTCAGAGCTAAGGTGACAAGACAAGAAAAGGAAACTAAAAGAAGGGAACTCAAGGGCCGAAGGACTAGAAGATCATGACTATCATCAACAAGTACCAATCATCTCAAAGGTGCCACAAGGACAAGGATTACATCATCTTAAAGGAAGTATCAAAACCATAGTTCGCTCAAAGAAGAATTCTTCATATAAAACATTCTTGGTAGCCTTGCTCTATCATCACTTCAAAGAAGGAGACATAAAAGATCCTATCTATACTCAAAGAAAGGACTACAAATCAAAGCATAATAAATCCTACTCATCGAAGGAAAGCAAGATCCAAGGTGTCATTATCATCAAATATTGAATTAAGGATCTTTTTTAAAAGAAGACATCTCTATCAAGAATACATCTTCATCAAGAAGACACCTTCCACTAACGATATCGTCATCAAGATCAAGAAGGAAACATGTTGAATATATTGTCATCAAGGAGTATCATCACAAGTAAGTATATTTATGTCCACATATGAATCAATCAAAATATATTTTTGCAAGGAGAGCAACAAGCTATTTGGGTCATAAACCTTTCTTGCATGGAAGAAAAAGACATATATGAACCTTATATAAAATGAATTCATGGAACATGTTAAAGGCTCAATCACTAAACCTCCGAAGGAATAAGCTCAAGATCTTGAAAAATCATGAAAGGGGAAGTAAGGGCGCAAATGATTCTCATATAATCTATCAAGGATCCCCTCATTCCCTATGTATCAAAATTAGAAACATCAAAAGAAATATATGACAAACTTGTAGAATTTTTCTCCATAAGCACTGTAGGAGAAGTGATCTTGCTAAGGCAAAAAATCTATAAGATGAATATATCAAAAGAAGAAGGAATAGCCTCATACTTTATGAGGGTGTATGAAATAAGGGACCAACTACAAGAGCTGGGAGAGATAATGTTTGACAAGGAAATGACTGACAAAGCACTACTAGAGAAATGGGGTAACTTCAAGCATCTATGGGAAGAAGGAAGCTACTCCATTCCATGAACTATGGGCACTATGAAAAATTGAAGAAACTAGGTTTAAGAAAAAAAGTGATGTAGGATCAAATGAGCAAAATCAAGCATTGTTATATAAGAAAATCCTCTCTGTGGACAAAGATGATCCCTCAATCCCTAGGATGGGTCTAGTAACAACGGGGAACAATCTAAAGCCTACTTTCCTAGATTGGAAATGGATACAGATCGTGTATAGATCACCTACCTCAATTTGATGTTGTTCCTCACTCGAAATCCTTTGATCCTTTTCTCTCCTTATTAAGATCCTCATTGTCGCGAGTTCTTGGTTACCTGCACAAGAGATCAAACAACAGAAAATGTGAAAGCATAACATATATTCCACATAAACAATCTATCTAGTTGATCAAGGAGAAACATAAATCCAATCATACATTAAAGACGAGAATGGAAAGCAATAACCGGTTGTATTATATTAATATAGAGAAGGGGAGTTACAACCTACGCCTTGATGTCACATCTCTCCTTCAATAGGTCTAGATCCATGCACATCTCCAAAGCGCTCGTTTCAACTTGATACAAAGAGGCCAAAGATATCAACTCTTCTTCAATGCCTATAGCAACAATTCTCTCTCTGTTGTTCTTCTATCTCTGTTCTAACTAGCAAAGGTATGGGAGGATGTCCATTTTATAGCAAGGGAAAAGGGAACATGGATCCACTTAAGATGGGGAAATGGGCTATCCATTTGGGTGGTTCCACTTTTGTAGGAACAAGAAGCCCAAAGGGAGAATCTCGGCTCTATCCTTAGGAACAAACAACCAACTCTTCGCCACGAAGCTTCTAGATCTCGAAGCTTCACTTCCATTTTTAAAAAAAATTCCAGAAGTGGATTAGCGCGGGTATGATTCCCATTCCAGCGCCGATCGGCGCTTCGCTAGACCAAAAAAGAGGAATCTGTGCGAGTGAGACAAGCAGAGGGCGCGCTGCTCCAGATAACCATGTTTTTGGGGAGCTTCTTCAAGAATTGTCAACAAAGAGTTTTTTTATTATGCTACAAGGGATATAATGGCACATTTTGATGATGGAAAATAGACACAGGGGTCACTGTTAAGGGTCTGATCAGGAATAGGGAGTACAGGGACAGTGAAAAATTGTTGTGTAACAGATGCCCCCTAAAGCATGAAGGCCGAATGAGAGTGAAGGGTGAAATGCTTTACGAGTACGTGCCAGGACCAAGGCACCGCCATTAAAAAACCTGAGCAAACAAGCACATATATACATAACTGAAATATCTGAGATAATCACATGACATGAGGTATGGACATAGCCATCCGTAAAAGAGATCATGAAACAGGATCCGAGGTATGGTCGCAGTCATCCAAATGAAAAAGTTAAGTGTACAATCATGAATAATAAATATCGCCTCGTGGCCTAGGATTTATCAGACAAAACCCAGGTTCTTGCGCTCCGTCATGACCCGATCAAGTATAAATTTAGGCATGTGAATGAATGAGTTGAAGTTGAACATGCAAGAAAATCACCTGTTTACCAGTCAATGATGTAAATTGTTAATAGGTGCGAGAGAAACCACCAATATTGACAATTTCCCTCAAGGTACTAGCAGTAAAATCCATGAGATGCGAATAAGGAGTTGATGTCAAGCACCTGTGAAATCATCTGATCGAAGGTCAATGATGTGAGCCTGTTGTCAGATGCGTCAAAAAACCTACCATTAGGGCATTCAGGCTCTAAGGCACTGAAAAGGGGATCTCTAGATCAACTTCTCAGATAATGAGCTTAAGTCGACAGGAAGCGATCTATCGAAGGAGGGCCATAATGTGTCCCACATAATCGACATGAGACAAAGGCAATAAGATAATGATGAAAGTGAACAAAGAACCAGGAAATGAATAAGACACAGAAGGAACTTCTCTTGAACATATTGGCGACATGACTTTGAAGTTTGGTAGTATTTGACTCAAATGGAATCAGAGTTAATGTTGGTGAAAGTGGTAATTGCATGAGAGGAAAAAAAAATTTCCCAAACCCATGGAGGAAAAGTGAAGAATGTAGGATGTCCCCAACCCGACATGAAACAGAGGATGTATCATGTTCAAGTGTGAAATACTGCCGACACAACTGATTAATACTTTCCATTTTCCCCCACCATTTCTGGTGAGTACCCCAATTATTTTTGAATACAAGCTTTAAGGGGATAGAATATGCTTGCCATATAAGTTTTTCCTTTGGACAAGTCTATCCTAGTACATTTTACGAGCCCTAGGAAGGAGGAACCCGGTGTCGTCATGGTGATGGATCCAATGCCGTTAAATTTTAATGAGCCTGAAAAAGGTGTAACTCAACGTCTTTTCATGTTTAGAGAGTTTGAAAAGAAGTGAAAGGAAAACTCCAGATGGCCCTTTTCGTAAATAGTCCTTCATACCCGAAAAAGGTAGAAAAAAAAGTCTGAAAGAAACTCTTAGTCATGATTGACTAAGGTATTCCTTTTTCATAAATAATTTATCCCAGTCCGAAAAAGGGGTAAACATATATTGGGTAAATGATGTTTCATGCACTTTAACGAGTTCAAAGTGATAAGAACTCGACAATATTTTCACGTTTAGAGAGTCATAAAAGAGCTTAAAGATGACTCTAGGGGGGTTACTTTTTCATTTATTTTTAATTGAGTCTGAAAAAGTAAAAAACTGAATTCGTAAACATGTCATCCGTGAAGAAACTAAACTTGTCGCTGCACAAGAACAAACCCATAATCTGTTTTTGAGGTAAAAATGATTAAAATATCATTAAAATATGATAAAAAACCCTAAAAGTGACTTTGAACACTTATAAAAATAGGGAAAGTAAAAGACATTTCACTTTTTACCTTCACACTCTTTGGAAGAAGTTTTTTAACCTCTTTTACCTCAGTTCTTCAGGAGGAGATCGCAGGAGATCTGGGAGGTTGATCAACAAGTCTTCAACGCTAGGTAAGAGGTGCATTCATTCCCTGCATTTCAATATCTGTTTTGATGTCTTTTCACATAGAATAACAATTTTGGGAGAAGGATTTTGAACTTGGTGTCGCAACGGATTGGCGCGGGGGTCCCATATCGGGATCGTGTCGGACCACCGTTTTTAAAACGGATAGGGTGTCGATCGATGTAGCTGTTTTTAAAATAGCAGTGCCACCCAAAGAGTGAAAAAAATTAAAAAATGCTCTCAAATTTTCCATTTAAAGTCAGATTTTTAAGCATGAGTACTGACAGGGAGCTATGTGAATGTTGTTGTAGGAAGGAAAAGAAAGAAATCATCGTGATTGAGTGGAAGGAGAGAGATCATGATGATGTTGATATATGAACCATAATAGACAGAGGTTGTCTCGTTGCATTGAGGAACTGTTGGCTCCTCAAGTTTTTTATGACTTTAGTCATAAGAGCACAACAATATCTATTGCAGTATTTGATCAGAATTTGGGATACAGATCGGAAGAGGTTCATCCTTGGTGATCAAGGGCTTGAGATTGAAGTGGCCAACATTTACTTCACTACCAACCTCTCACATAGAGGGGCACGAGCATGTCTAATTGGGGCCCAAATCATGGGTGAAAGCATGGATATGCTCATAGGGAGAGCATGCTCAAAGGAAACCAAATCTTCGAGTGGGAAGATAGAAATAAGCACTGTGAGAAATCTACCACTCAAAGTAGTCTTATATACCATTACATGTGTGGCTGAGGTGCAAGCACCACATGAGGCCACCAAGGCTTAGCTACAAACTGCGGTGGATTGTATGGTACCCACCATTTTTAGCTGGGTAGATAATGTGGTGGAAAACATGAAATAACGGCTCACAAAGTGTAAAAACAATAAGTTGAAGCAGTTCAAGTACGGATCCATTTTGACGGCAATGTTCCTGGAACGGGTATTGTTGTTCCAATACTAGGGAGCAGAGCTAGCGGCGTCGACACCATGGGAGCCACGAATACCGAGGTGGGCTGACCTGATGCCTCGTGGAGGAGGCAGGGAGCATATGTTTTTCAAGCCCTCCTTCTTTATATGGTTGGGGCATTAGCTGATTATGGTGGAGGATTGGCCATACTCTGGGACAAATTTCTAGGGTGATCCAGATTTACCACGTCCACAGGGTGAGCACTAGGATGATAGAGGTAAAACATGTTTTTTTTTTATCTTTTGCATATTTATGTTTTTTTGATATATATGTGTTGATATTGAAACTTTATGTGCCACAAATGTCGGACGGTAGAGGCCAGCAGGAATGTCTCTCATCACCAGAAGGGTGATGAGGGATTTTGAGGCTGCTCCATATCTGGAAGGAGTAGATGAAGAGGAAGAGATTGCTCGAAACCTAGATGCTTTAACTGTCC
The DNA here is from genome assembly GCA_034641835.2 of Pinus albicaulis. Classification (NCBI taxonomy): domain Eukaryota; kingdom Viridiplantae; phylum Streptophyta; class Pinopsida; order Pinales; family Pinaceae; genus Pinus; species Pinus albicaulis. The sequence continues at coordinate 621,902,035 of CM076572.1, read as the reverse complement.
ATATTCTAGAGTACGCTCTGGCGGGATATATTCCCCACTAGTACACTGTAGGAGTGTCCAATCACATCCACCGACTACTGACTCAAGTTATTCGAGCAGTGGTCTGCTATCATGAACACCATGTTGATTAGTTTAGTTTGCTTTCTGTAGTTGTAGTTTTTCAAGACCTGCAAGTCTCACTATGTACCAGAACATATAGTTTTTTGGGGTTATGATGTACTTTGAAAACTATTCGCAAACCAAATCGACATATATATATGCCATTTTCCTATTTCATACATGGTGTAATGATTACAAATTTCACAAATGTCTATTTAGAACATAATGATCCAATGCATATGTTAATGTATTCATGTGTTGTGGAATGTGTTGATATGTAATGTAATCAAAATTCCTTTCTAAAAGACGAAAACCGCAGATACATTCTCAAAATTTGAGGGTGTCTGATGAAATATTTCCCATTGAGTTGTAGGACAACAAGCTGTGAATCCAGGTTTACAACTAGTTCTCTAATGCCAAGAGTGATGGCTTCTGATAGAAGCTTAATAACCACACTGTATTCAATAATATTATTAGTTGTACGACCTAAACATATACCTTGTAGGTATACTAACTCACCATTAGGGTCATAGATAACCCAGACCGCAGAAGATATATTTCGGGTACTATGGTAGGCACCATCAGTGAAACTGACATAAGGAGTCCAATACATCTGCAAATCAACTAAAACAAGATAAGTAGGAAAACGGCTTGCAAACGCACACCAAACCAAAATGTACAGAAATGAAAGCACACTAATGTAAAAGAGTAATTACACGAGAAAATCACGCATAATATTGCTTCAGATAAAGCATGTTTCGGGGCTTATCTAAAGGATTACCTTCATAATCAATCAACTCATAGGCTCCTTTATGCAAAACACATTTTACGATGCACAACCCATGCCACATAGGTTCGAATTTTCTTGCCCCTAGCTTATCGTGTGCTTGGTCATAGAGAAGGACCAAGTCTCCTTCAGAGAAGGAATGTGGAGAAACCGCCTAATCAAAATGGGCTTTGACCCATCTCTTCTGTGCTTCAGTATCTAAATCGGTGAAGCGACAAGTTTCATCAAGCCTTTCCAGATAGAGGAGACATTCCTCTTGTGGTGAGTTATTTGGAAGCAATTCGACAACTAATTTGGGTGAAGGAATTTCACATTTAATCGGCAATGTTGCTTCAAGGCCATATACTAACTGAAATGGAGTGAATCCAGAAGAATTTTTGGCTGAGGTTCGGTAAGCCCAGAGAGATGAAAATACCATGAGATGCCAATTTGACTTGTGCATCCCAATAGTGCGTTGAAGCATAGTAACAAAGACTTTATTTACTGCTTCAACTTGGCCATAGGCTTGAGGGTAATATGGAGTTGATCTGTCATGACGCAAGCCCAACTGAGAGGTCAGCTCCACCATCATGTAATGGCAGAAATGAGAGCCATGGTCAGTGACAATGGCTTGAGGGACTCTGAACCAAGCAATAACATGATTGAAGAGACATTGAGTCGTAGTTTTACCATCAACAACATATGTAGGCATCGCCTTGGCCCATTTGGTAAAATAATCAACAATGACGATAATATAAGCATGCCCTCGGCCGAGTGAGGCTTAAATGTCGTGAATTCAATGCCCCATTTGGCAAACGGGTCGATGATAACAACTAGGTGTAAGGGTGCGGGTGGGGTGGTCATCTTCCATTGGTAAATCAAACAAGCATGGTATTTACGGACTGCAAAAATGCAGTATTTGAAAATAGAAGGCCATAAATAACTAGCACGAATGATTTTCTGAGTTGTTGTGTAGCCATACATATGGACGCCACATTCCCAAGAGTGGCCATCGTTGAGCACTCTCTCAGCCTCTTCGAAAGCCAGATAATGACGAAGAATTAAATCTACGTCGACACAGTATAAAGTATCCCCAATGATATGATATGGTTGAGAATGATGTCTAATATGTCGATGATCAACCTTGGTCAACTCAGATCGGAAGGTTTGGGTCTGGAGATACACAATGATATCACCGTACCATGGATCGATAGTGATGATCATGAAGAGAGTGTCATCTCGAATGTGCTCATCAAGATCGGACGGAGCAGAAGCAGAGGGAAGGGCTCATATAAATTCAACAAAAACCAATGATTGCTTTGATTTGGCAGCAGTGAATTCCAAATCAAACTCCTATAAAATGACAATCCATTTTGAATATTCCCCCCCCAGCAACTGGCGAGTCAAAATATAAGTCATGGGATTTCAGTCGGAGATCACAGTAGTCATGCATAGACGAATGTAATGCTGAAAGCGTTGAAAAACATGTACCGCAGCTAAAGCTAATTTCTCTACATGGGCATATTGATTCTCTGTATCCATGAGGTTACAACTGAGGTAATAAATTACATGTTCAGTACCATTGTCCTCATCTTGGACCAGCACCATAGCAATAGTGTCAGAAGAAGGTGCTAAGTAAAGGAAATAGTCACAATGATTATTGGGGGGATCCAGTAAAGGAGCGTTAATAAGGAAGTTATTTAAAGCATCAAAGAAGCATTGAGAAACTTCATCCCATAAGAACGAGATCCCTTGTTTAAGTAACTGTGTAAATCCCTTAGCAAGATCTGCATAGTTGGGAATGAAACGATGCAAGAAATTAGATTTCCCTTGTAGACTTTGCAACTGTGATAAAGAAGAAGGAGGGGGTAAATTAAATATAGCCTCAAATTTCGAGGGATCGAGATGAATGCCTTCTTTAGAGATGAAAAACCCAAGGAGTCTACTAGATTCAATGCATAAAATAACTTTGTGTGGATTCAAACGAATATTATAATGTCGGCAGCGTAGAAAATTCTCATGAAGGTACACAGGATGGTTGCGGTGCTTAGCTGAATGAGCGAGAAGGTCATCCAGGCAAGGCTGCATGATGTTCTTAATGTCATGGAAAGCATAGGACATCGCGCATTAAAAGGTAGCACTGGCATTCTTCAGCCTGAAAGGTATACTTTTGTAAGCAAAGGTTCCCCATGGACAGATGAAGGCAATCTTGTGTTGATCATCCGACAAGATGTTAATCTGGTTGTAACCAGAAAAAAAATCCATAACGGAAAATATCTCACTCCCTGCTCATTCATCAATGATATGGTCAATAAATGGAGTGGGATAGTTATCCTTCGGGCAGGCTTGATTGATATCTCGGTAATCGACACAAACACAAATAATACCCTGCTTTTTATTGATAGGGAAAATATTGGACACCCAACATGTCAAAATAATAGGATAAATATATCCTTCCTTAAGAAGTTTTTCAACCTATCCCTTTATGGAAGTCTCCTTTCTAAGATGCACAGGGCGAAGTCACTGACGAACAATCTTCGCGTTAGGGTAAGTAAGTATTTCGTGCACCCCTATACTTGCATTGATTCCAGGAATTTCCTCATAGGACCATGCAAAAACATCTTGAAATCCTTGAAAGATACTGGTATAGAGCTTGATCTCATTTGGAGAGAGATTCACCCCAATGTGAATGTTCTCGACAATTCCCGGTTTCACAGAAATGTCAATAGGCATTGTCGCAGTAATGTTGCCCATGTTCCCCTCAGAAAAAACCTCATGTGTCAAAATGGGTGTCAAGAGTGGATCATTCAGAGCATGGGGAGAAAAATGTTCGAGACACGATTGTACTACTCCAGGTATTGGGAGGAACGAGGAATGGTGATGAGTATCGTTCCAGGGTGTTTCCTCAAGAGACATAGTTTCAATGATACTTTCGTCAGTGGGAAATGTCTCATTCAGGGGATCTGATGAGTCCAAGGAACCAAGCCAAGGAGATTGGGAGTACATGTCAAAATGAATTCTAGAAGTGGCATGTTCAAGATCATTAGCTGAAGCAGAAATGATTTCACAATAATTGACTTCTACGGGGCTTAATGACATAACATCACTAAAAGAATCAACTTGGTCAGGGGAAGGGATGATCCAGGGATCAGATGAAGTGGAGATCATATTGACATGAGTAGTTGTTAACACTGGAAAATCGTACAATAGAGGACGACATTATTTAATGTCAAGAAAAAGGGTTTACAAGGCTGGAAGACATTACAGAATCTGGAAAGTATTTAAAAATTTCTAAGGTTTGAGGAAAATCAAATTTGAACAAGTCTAAATACTCTTTGCATGCATAATCCTTCGTGAAGAGTGCCTTTTGCATGCCTTTTTGTTTGATATGCGTGCAATCCTTAGAGTGGTGAAATGTCACTATCTGGGACCACACAAAGTAAAGGACAAGTGATTCCTCACTTGAAACTACCTAAGGACAGCCATCAACACCTCCTTAGGCACCAAGTGAGCATAAAATGGAATATTTGGAGCACACAAAGGAACCATACCCCTCTCTTGGGTCACCATCCACAATGTACCAAGAGAGGGAAGGGAGGATTTGAAATCTCCTATATAAGGCCACTATGAGATGAAGAATTTGTGAACACATTGTTATGCTGGGAATAATTTCCCAAGCAATACCAGGGGACTAAATTGTTGGCCATCCAACAAGTTCAGTCCAACATAGTAGAAAGAGAGGGAGACTACACCGAGGCAAGCTTGGGATAAAAACATCCTTGCATCGGGACCTAGAACCCGTGGTCTAGGGGCCTTTTGGCAAGAGGGTAAACTTTCACTCTTAATACTACCATCGCTCAATAAGAGGGCCTAGAGCCACCGTTCATATTATTGTTGTCGTTTGACTCTTTTCAGAGCTCATTTTTATTTGTTTTAGTTTTTTTTTTTAGTTTTTAGTTTATATATGCATGGTATTTCTCTATCTAGTATGCTTATGATTCTAGCTTGTTCCACTAACTTTCTTGACTCCACTTCTTTTTCTGCCTGTTACCAATAACTTAAGCGGGTAGACCACACCCCTTAAGTTGGTGTGATTTCATACATACGTGCATTAGACACACTCTATTAGGATTGACGACTCCACTAACATTTGTTACCAAGTTTATGTGGTTGTGCATTTTTTGTAGAGACCTCTGTTTGTGCTGTGGAGTGGAGCTGAATTTCCCCTGATTTATCTTGCAGTCCCTAGTTCATCCCAAGTGAAAAAATGAAGCAGAACAACTCAAAAATCATATTGCAGGAATTTGCACGCGTTTTCTTTTCATAGACGCGCAGGTTGCACGTTTAGAGCTGACCCGCGTGCAAACATTGCGCCTGTTTCAGCCTTTTGCGCACAAAATATAGAATGAGAAATTTCTCCCTTATTTCTATATTTTCTTGCTAGTAAAGTGCTTGACAGCCCCTAATACACCTGCCAGCACTGGTTTTTGTACCCCACATCTTGTTAAAGCTCACTCTTAGCTGCTTTTTGTAGGCTTAGTGTCAGTTTTACTTCAAGTTGATTTTTGCAAAGTTCACACATAGTTTAAGTAGGGGGGAAAAATAACTTGCATTCCGAAAAAATTTGTGTTTTGGAAATTTTGGTACTTACACACCTAGATAACTAGCCAAAGTAAGTGGCCCAAGACCACACTTGCATGCCTAGTTTTCTTTTTTTCTAGTGTAAAAGTTTTAGTTTAGTTCAATTTTTGCACTAGGAATTTCAGGACCAGGATTGACTTGTTTATAGAGTGCCTTAGTAAAATTTGACCAATAGGGCGCCAACGTATCTCCAGGTAGGACCTTATCCTCCGACTCAGGGGAATCAGTACGCAAAAAGAAACATTGACGGAAGAGCTCCCCTCCAACAGCCAGGTGCAAACCAGTGACCACGTTATGCTCAATCCCCAACACACGATCCACCTATGCAAACCAATGCACATGTGAACTTTGTGCAACCATCCCAAAACCAACCACACCAATACAACTAGGAGAACTACCCTCTTAATGTGGTGAAGAAAAAATCCAAAAACAAGCCGAAAATGAACCCTGGACAACGGGGCAACAACCAACAAAGCCCACCATGATCCCAGGCTGGAGGCAACTTCAATCAGAATCAAGGCTAGGAGTCAAGCAATGCCTAACTATAGAGAAAAAGGTCACCTCTTCAAAAAAACCATTCTTGTTCGATATGCGGTGAGTACGGTCACTATACTTACCACTGTCCCCATCTCCCTGAGCTGAAGAAGCTACAGAGTAACCGAGGACAAGGAGGATCTCCCAACAACTAGCTGTGATACAAGAACCTTTCCCCCATCAAGGGACAGTAAGCACTCAGTAGAAAAATACAGATGAATCCGAGAAAAGCAACCATGAAATCTACATGACTAGAGAATACATGTTTTTTCAAACACGGAATCGCAATTACAACACCCCGCCAGACACCAATATGTCAGGGGCAAGTACCAGTGCATCGACTGCACCTTTGACCATTTCAAAGATGCCTATAGAACCATTGTCAAAAATGGGGAAGGGACCCAAAAGGCAAATAGGAAAATACTCCAAAGCAACCCATAATTATAGTATCATGGACGATTTAGCACAATCTTCTGTTGCTATGTCAGCTTTGGAAGTATTGCAGTCATGCCCAAAACAACGGAAAGCCCTACTTTTCGCGTTAGGTGCTATCGACCCTGCCAATACATGCCTAATGGATTTTTACTTGGACAAAGCCACCCATAGGCTTCCTTCCATCGTCGCCTTCTAGATACCAGTGTCGGTCCAGAATATCACAATTCACCAATGTGTCACAGACGAGGGTGCATCCATGTGCATCATGTCCAAAATTTTTTGGCAAAAGTTAGGTTCTCCCGAACTAAAACCCTCAGTCATCATGCTTCGAGCATACGACAGTCGTCCAACAACCCCCGTCGGCCTCTACCAAAACGTCTTGGTTTGCTTAGCTGGTAAGATGTTCCACATAGACATTGAAGTCTTGGACACTTACTTGGACTATAATGCACTCCTTGGGCGGAGTTATATGTATGCCATGTCTGCCATAGCCTCCTCTGTCTTTCGCATCATGTTGTTCCCCCACGAGGACCACATCATTACTGTAGACAAAGTGACACATAGTGAGAAGCGACCCCTAAAAAAAACTAATGTAATTCTACCCTATGTAGGTACATCCTCGGATTCTCTCTCATGGTACCAAGAATATGGCCCCGACCAATTCAAATGGTCGTCCATTCTAGGGTCATTCCTAGGAGATCCTCCCATAATCCCTGAGTCATCACTTGATGTCACAGGGGCTCCGGTGTGCATGATGTCCACATCAAGCACTGAAGCTAGTCAGGACACGGAAATAAGCAGTAATGGCACTGAGTCGTTGGCCATGACACCCTCTCTAGCCTACACCACCTCCCAAACCGCTTTCCTCTACCCCCAGCTAGTTTTGTCTCCCAGCAGGTTTTGGAAACACTAGTATTACCCAACATATCATTGGCAATCCCAGTTTAGTACCTTGTTTCCCCTACAGGAACAGGAGCTACCCAGGTTACTGCCATAGGATTGAAGCCCCTCAGTCTCGAGGAGGTCCCACTCATCCAAGAAACAGTCAAAACCACCCCTGCAAAGGAAATTGCAAAATCAGTGATTACGGCTAAGAAAATTGAGAAAAGAGGAAAGAATATGGTGAACCCCGCCGTTCAGCGAGAATCACCAGTCTACGCCATATGCCACGTAATAGGTCACCCTACCCATATCTGTCTAGAAATGGAGGAATTAAAACCACTCCTTGGTTCTGAGACATACATTGCAATGCCACGTTCCTATAAAAAGGAGCCTACCACCAAAGGTAAAGGCAAAGCATTGCATACCAATCATGCATGCGCCCTCTACAGCAACTATGGGCACTATACCCACCACTGCCCAGAAATCCTACGATATATGGATGCCTTACACACCATTGAGCTATCCTATCAAGAGGATCCCTCCACCCGAGCATCTGGAAATGAACCTCGTACCATCCTGTACCTACAGGAGGAACAACGAAGGGCACAAGAAAGACCCCCAGTCATGCCTGTTATATGTTGCATGCTATGTGATGAACGTGGTCACTTCCTCGAAGAGTGCACATCCCTGGAACTCATCCACAGATGGTATCCTATAGAAAGGGTTTACTACATTGGATTGTGGGCAGCGCAATTCAAATGTCTGTTATGCGCTGACAATCACCTTTTGGAGAATTGTCACTATATCCCCCGATTCGGGCTAACCCTTGCTAGCTTACACTTCGCCATAGTCTGCCTCTCCCAAGAAGATGATAGGGATGCGGAGTCCACAGACATCTCCACAACCCAAGAATATGTAATGAACAGATCCATCATGTTCTTGTCTGTCGAAAAGTGACCAATCAGGGAACCCATAGCTACCCCTAAATGCTCTCCATAGAGAAAACAACATGCACGTTATGTAAAATGCCCAATCATGTGGTTGCCACTTGCCCTGATTTAGCAGCATTATGACGATGGTTCCCTTCCAGACCTCAAACTGAGCACAACGGAACCCCCATATCAAGGATATTCTACCTAATATGTCAAGGCAATCATTACGAGCAACACTATACTTATGCCTTGCAACTTCGTCCCATGATTCACACCATAGAGAAGAGAGAGGATGACCTCTGGGAATGGCATAAAAAGTACATTGCCGGGTCAACATCCCCACCCCCGCATTGGCATAACAGGTAAGCTAAGGCAACACACCAACCAGGCATGGCCCAGGCTAAGCTGAGGATAACGTGCAAACTATGGGACCTGAACGACCACTAGGTCAACCAGTGCAGAGAACTAAGGCACCTTGCAAATAGTTTTCATATAGTCTCTTCTCTCCCTCAGAAACTTCTCTCTAACTAAAAGAAAATAATGCGTACCTATTACCGAATTTGTTCACACTTTCACCACACGATTAAATGTGTACACCTCCCCAAGCTAAAAGCAACAAGATTAGCTTTGAGTCTACACTCCCCCAAAGAGGGACGCACCCAAGCCAACAATACGGAAATGGAAACAGAAGACAACCTCTTCTACGATAGACCCTTTCCAAGCGTCCACATTAGGAACAACGAGTAGTGTAGAATATCACACAATATACTCTATTGGCATAGTGTTACCATGCACTATATGCACTGGCCAAAATTACACACCAGAGGTATGCCTGCTAATGGGAAAATTCAGGCACCTCTGTGGTAGGCATAATTTCCACCTACCGGAAATTGACCATCCTAGCGGGGAACCTAAATTTGCGCTTCCACAAACTCTTGTCACAGAGATTCTCCCCCCATCGAACACCGATGACACGATCCACCATATATGATTGGTATCATCACATATCAGAAATAGGATTGCAGCCACCCCCACGTCCCAGGATTTCCACCCCATTCCTGTTGAAAAATATCAAGGTACCTTGTGCTTTTGCATTGATTTTTGCAAGATCCCAAATTTACATGCCTCCATCGAACTCCTTGGTGATACCCACCCTCTAGAACAACACTTAGTACAAACAGAGCTTGTCGATGAAAGTAGATGACAATCGTTGCAACACAACGAGACCCACAAGAAAAGGGTAAAAGCATCATTCGACCACCACATCACCCCTCGCTCATTCACTGAGGGAGAATTAGTCCTCCGCTATGATGTCGCAAAAGAAGCCCTAGGGCCAGGAAAGTTCGAAACCTTATGGAAAGGACCATACATCATCAAACATTGCCTCCAAAAGGGGGCATACATCTTGACGGAACTGAACGAGACCTACCTCAGTAACCTCGTCAACGGACTTTACATCAAGAAATTCTACCCATAAGGGCCAAAACAACCCTTCCCTATAGTGAATGTACACAACCCCAACCACTCAAAATTTTTGGCCAAAAGAATTATTTAAAATGCTCAAAGTGCCACCATGGATCACCAAACTGAACCCTATTTTTGGATTTGCTGATGGAGCATCAAGATGGTCTCAAAGTTTAGCCACAGGGGTATGTGTTATATTCTTTCCAAGACTAAGCACGTTCGGGGGGGTGATAGCCCCCCCTGTCAGGGTCCGGGGCAGCACCCCGGCGAAAATTTTTGGTCCTTAATTTCTGGTGGGTAGTCTACGCCCATGGTATTGTGCATGGTTTTGCACATGGTTTTGGGGTATGATGGTTTTCGGCCCCTGGTATTTTTTTAGATCCGGTAAGGAGAACCACGGTTATGTTCTAATCTAGGGTTAATGGATTGGGGTTCATGTATGCTTCGGCATGTATATATATGTGTTGTAACACTAAGAGGAATATAATGAAAAATCAAGCTGGTCTTCTCGATTTGGGATCTAGGGGAAAATCTCTGTGTTTATCTATTTTATGTTTTATGCTTTCGCTATTGTTTATTTTCTGTTATAAGATTTGTGTGTAGATAATTTTTGTTCAGGGTTAAAACCTACATTTGGTATTAGATCAATTTCGGCTTCAAGGGGACGCCTTTGCTGTTGAGGGTTTTTGCTTGGGCCTGTGGTAGACCCTGTTCAGTGGGAGATCTACGGGATCGATTCTTGCTGTGAAATAAGATGGTGAGCGGCAGGAAGATAGAGATCGAGAAATTTAATGGTTAGAGTTTTGAGTTGTGGAAGCTCAAGATGGAGGATCTTCTGGTGGATAAATATCAGTGGATCGTGGTAGATCCGGGTACTAAACCAACGACAATGTCAGATGAAGACTGGAAGAAGTTGGATTAGAAGGCAAAGAGCACAATACAATTGTGTGTCTCAGATTCAGTATTGTTGAATGTATCTGGGGAAGCTACGACGAAGACCTTGTGGGACAAGCTAGGGACTTTTTACCAATCTAAGTCTTTGGTGAATAAATTGTTCCTAAGGAAAAAGCTGTATAACCTGAGGATGAAGGATGGAGACTCAGTGACAGAGCATCTGAACGCCTTCAATACTGTGGTAATTCAGCTGTCATCTGTTGATCTTAAAATATCAAATGAAGATAAGTGCACCAGTTTGTTGTGTTCTCTACCAGACTCGTGGGACAGTCTGGTTATTGCCATAGGTGGAAATACAACTACCTTGAATTTTGATGACATTGTCTCAGCCTTGCTGTCGGAGGAAATGAGACAGAGAAATATGGAGGGTCAGAATGGAGATGCCTTATCCCCTTGCCTTGTCTCGGAACAAAAGAGTGGGTTGGTGGAGATCTAAATCCTGCCGGAAAGTTTACCTGTAAGGTGTCTTGGAAATGCGGAAGGAAAGGGCACTACAAAAAGGACTGCAGATCTAAAGCTCCTGAGAAAGGAAAGGGATATGATGATGCTCCTTCTGTAGAGGAAAAAACCACCTCGGATGAAGGTGGGGATGTGTATTTGGCTTCTTCTTCAAATACACATGTAGATCATGAGTCATGGCTAATTGACTCAGGTGCATCCTTTCACTTCACTCCCCATAGGGAGTGGTTCTGTGAGTATGAGAAATATGATGGTGGTGATGTCTTCCTAGGGGATGATAGGAAGGCCAGAATCATCGGACGTGGAAAGGTCAAGCTAAATCTACAAGGCGGAGGGATTAGAACACTTCCTAGTGTTCTACATATTCCTGCATTGGCCAGAAATCTGATTTCTGTAAGCAAGATGGATGATGCAGGTGTAAAAACAGGGTTCGAGAAAGATGTCTGCAAGATGGTTCGAAGAGCACTGGTATTAATGCGGAGAGTTCAGACTGGAACTCTATACAAGCTACAAGGTAGCACTGTTATTGATGGGTGTAACAGTTCTGTGGTTCCAGAAAGTGGAGCGGAAAGCCTAGCTGTCTCTGGAGAAAAGACCATGCTATGGCATCAAAGACTTGGACATATTGGAGAGAAGGGCCTTCAAATACTGCATAGAAATGGTATGGTAGAAGGTATGTCTAATTTCTCTCTGGATTTTGATTTCTGTGAACATTGTGTATATGGGAAGCAGAATCGAGTGAGTTTTCCTTCTGGTGCTAAGAGGGCGAACAAGATATTAGAACTTGTGCACAGTGATGTGTTTGGACCTGTGTCAGTTCCATAACTAGGAAATTTTGTGTACTAGGTTTCATTCATAGATGACTTCTCAAGGAATACATGGATATATTTCTTGAGGAATAAATCTAAAGCTTTTGACAAATTTAAAGAATTTAAGGCTCTAGTGGAAAACCAGACAGAGAAGAAGATAAAGGCGCTGAGAACAGATAATGGTGGGGAGTTCTATAAGAAGGAATCTGAAGAGTTCTGTAAGAAGTGTGGTATAGAATGGCAGAAGAATACTCCATACACACATCAGCAAAATGGAGTTGAAAAAAGAATGAACAGAACACTGATGGAAAAGGCAAGAAGCATGCTCAGTGGTACCGGGTTAGGACAAGAATTCTGGGCAGAGGCAGTAGAAACTGCGTGCTATCTGGTTAACAGATCACCTTCATCAGTGTTGGAGGATATTAAGACTCCTCATGAGGTATGGACTGGTAAGAAACCCTCTCTTTCACATCTAAGGGTATTTGGATGTGACACATATGTACATGTTTCAAAGGAGAAAAGGGCCAAGTTGGATAATAAATCTGAAAGGTGCATCTTTATTGGGTATGCGGATGGTTTAAAAGGTTACAAGCTTTGGAACCCGGAAACAAGGAAGGTTGTGTACAACTAAGATGTTGTTTTTAGAGAGGTGAAAGATGTTGTTAAACATGAAGTCATACCGAAGGAACCTGAGAAGATAGAGTTTGAGCTAAAGGAGTATGAATCAGACTCTACAGCAGAAGAAGATTCAGAAGAGGAAGAGCCACAAACTCCAGCTTTGGGGACTGATTGAGAAGAAGAGCTTAGAAGTATAGTCCATCGCACATGTTCAGGTTTTCCTTAACTATAACTGATGATGATCCGAGAACTGTCAGGGAAGCAGTAGATTCAGAGGATGGAAAACTCTGGAAAGAGGCCATGGTTGATGAAATGGCATCCTTGCACAAAAATGAGGCATGGGATCTAGTGGAGTTGCCGGCTGGAAGGAAGCCCATCGGGAGAAAATGGGTGTTTAAAAAGAAGATGAATGTAGAAGGCAAGGTGGAGAAATACAAAGCTCAGTTGGTAGCAAAAGGTTATTCCCAGGTGCCGGGAATTGATTTTAGTGATATTTTTTCTCCTGTTGCCAAAGTTACTTCTATTAGATTACTTTTATCTGTTGCTGCTGCATTTGATTTTGAGATAGAACAGATGGATGTGAAGACATCATTTCTTCACGGGGATCTAGAAGAGGAGATCTACATGAAGCAACCTGAAGGCTTTATGGTGAAGGGTAAGAAAGAACTGGTATGCAGGTTGAAGAAATCTCTGTATGGGTTAAAACAGTCACCAAGGATGTGGTATCAGAAATTTGATACCTATATACGGGGACTTGGCTTCACCAGAAGCAAGGAGGATCACTGTGTTTATTTTAAATTAATTGGTGACTGTGTTATTTATTTGGTCTTGTATGTGGATGATATGTTGTTGATTTGAAATGACAAAGAAATTATCCAAGATTTGAAGACCCAACTGTTCTCCAAATTCGACATGAAGGATCTTGGTGCTGCAAACTATATTTTGGTCATGGAAATTAAGAGAGATCGGGCAAAGAGGAAGCTCTGGTTAAACCAGAGGAAGTATGTCGAGACTATATTGCAGAGGTTCAATATGCAGGATAGTAAATCGGTGAAGGTTCCTATTCCTGTAGGTGTAAAGCTGTCTGCTGAACAGTGTCCCAAGACACAAGAAGAAGAGGAGTATATGTCCCGTGTTCCATATGCAAGTGCAGTGGGTAGCCTTATGTATGCAATGGTCTGTACTAGACCAGACATTGCACATGCAGTGGGAGTATTGAGCAGGTTTATGTCAAACCCAGGGAAGGAGCATTAGACAGTAGTGAAGCGGGTTTTCACATATTTACGTGGCACTAGTGATTATGGCTTGTGCTACTAGGGAATACCAGGATTGGAAAGAATGTTGGACATTCGTGGTTTTGTTGATGCAGACTGGGCTGGAGATTTGGACCAAATAAGATCTACAAGTGTGTATGTGTTTAGCCTATTTGGAGGCGCAGTCAGTTGGATGAGTAAAAGACAATATGTAGTGGATCTTTCAACTATAGAGGTAGAATACATAGCAGGCACTCATGCAAGCAAGGAAGAAATTTGGCTGCAGAGATTGTGTTCAAGTATGGGGTTGGTACAGCAAGCTATAAGGATAGACTGTGATAGGCAAAGTGTAATTTTCTTGGCTAAGAACCCTGCTTATCATTCAAAGACAAAGCACATTAATGTTCAATATCACTTTGTTAGAGATATGGTTGAGGCTAAAAGGGTGTTGCTGGTAAAGGTGGACACTTTGAAGAATGTTGCAGATGCATTGACGAAGTCTGTGAGCACTCAGAAGTTCTCTTGGTGTAGAGAAACAATGGGTGTTGAAGAATTGGGCCAATGACTAAGCTCTCTTGTGGCCCGTTGTGGAAAGAAAACAACAAGTGGGAGAATGTTGGGTATGTGTTATATTATTTCCATGACTAAGCATGTGCAGGGGGGTAAGGGGGGGGTGGTAGCCCCCCCTGTTGGGGTCCGGGGTAGTGCCCCGGCAAAAATTTTTGGTCCTTAATTTCTGGTGGGTAGTCCGCGCCCATGGTTTTGTGCATGGTTTTGCACATGGTTTTGGGGTACGATGGTTTTCGGCCCCTGGTATTTTTGTAGATCTGGTTAAGGGAAATATGGTTATGTTCTAATCCAGGGTTAATGGATTAGGGTTCATGTATGCTTCGGCATGTATATATATGTGTTGTAACACTAAAAGGAATATAATGAAAAATCAAGCTGGTCGTCCCGATTTGAGATCCAGGGGAAAATCTCTGCGTTTATCTATTTTATGTTTTATGCTCTCGCTATTGTTTATTTTCTGTTATAAGATTCGTGTGTAGATAATTTATGTTCAGGGTTAAAATCTACAGCTACCTGGGTCATCTACCACCCTGAACGATCGCCACTCTTCTCAAACGGTGTGTGCATCGACTCAACAACAAAAAATGAGGCAGATTATGACACTGTCATCAGACTTATGTGCGATGCCCTCCATCAGGGTATACGCCATATGCACATCTACCTCGATTCCCAGGTAGTAGTGTCGCAGTTAAACCAAACATTTGAGACAAGAGATACACATATGTTTAGAAAATATTTGCGTGCAAAAGGATTAAGCAGAAAATTTGACTATATCACATTCACACATATACCAAGGAGTAAAAAACAAACAGCTGACCGCATAGCTAAAAATATCCTATACTGGAATGCATCTCGAATAAAACATCATACATGAAAACCAAAAATATAGATATCCATCAGCATAACATCATACATAAACCGAAATAGGTGACACAACACATAGAGTGACAAAAAATATCCCTGATATATATATCTGTGTGTGTGTGTGTGTGTCACAATGTATATGTATGAGTACAAAAAATAGTGTCGCTGGCCCAAATCCTAGCCTAGAGATACAAAAGTCATAAAAAATAAGGGAAGCATCCTCATAATGGGTGCTTTCCCTGTGTACAAGTATACTCTAGGGCAGTGCCCCCTCAGGAGGGGCACCTAGACCCACAACCGCTCCCGGTGTCATGACTAGAGCTACCGTCGCAACTGAGATCTCCACCCGACGTAGAACAGGTTGATACTCCCTCTCGCGGGCCATCACATTCTCCAACCAGACCTCCTCAAAATCATCCATAAATCCTCGAGTAGGCACCCCCTGGGTCGAGTGGTCCACTCGATCCCAGGCATCCTCAAGAGTTGACACTCGAGTAGTCAGCTCCTCGATACGAGCCTCTGCCATATTCACACGTGCTACCGCTGCATCAACACGAGCCCTCTCATCCGCAGCTAAGCTGCTGCCCTCTTCTGAAGGGCCAGCACCACCACCAGGTCCCATAGCAACACCTCCTCCCTGATCACCCCTAGGTCGTCGTAGAGGATCGTGGCTAACCAACTGAGCCATGGGGCAACCCACCTCGCCAACATCTGCAAGAGTAACCAAAATGATGTCAGTGTCCCTAGCAAAACACATAAGTACATATATACTCAAATAAATGAAGAAAACATACACAACATACCTATAGGCCCCCAAGCATAACCAAAAGGGATACCCATGTCTGGATCCACCCCTGTTGAGGAGGTAAATCCCCTCTGCAGACAGAGGCGATCCCTACTAGCCCAGCAGGGGTCTAGCAACAATCAGACAATGTTATGACGCAAGTTCCTAGTTACGAATGAAAGACTAGGGATAGAAGCCTACCTGGATTCCAATGCTACGATCTGAAGAAGAAGCGTCCCCGTTCCTCAGCCTCGGCAGATCACAATCCCTCCACGATCTCCGCGGATGAACACATGCACATGGAAGAAACAAACAGATACAAGCATAGAAAATGGCATACGTAACTAAACATCAGTCAGAAAGGATGTTACTCACATTAACATGATGGAAAACAGAGTGGAACCATAATCATAATCATCTATTAAATAATAAACGAAGAGAGATTACAACCAAGTTTTGACGTCGCGGTCTCCTTCGGATGGGTCTCCAGTCGTCCACGTCTCGCAAAGCTCGCCAAGGAAAGGGAAAACCTCTCCGGAGTCTCTCGACAATGGTCTCCTTACTTGAGTCGGCCTTAAGGGAAAGAGGGGATTCTTTACAACACAAAGGCTCTTGGGAATATGGAGATACAAAGCTTAGGCACTTCAAGACTAGCTTGCCATGGGATTGAGCAGGCTTTTATAGATGGGAAAGGGGGGAGTTGGGATCCCTATTATTATGGGATTGGCCCTATCAACAAGGAAGGTTCCATGGGAGGTGGCAAAACCACTTCCCTTCCATAGAACTCCCGCAGCCAAACCTCCCAACTCAAGATAGGCAATGGTTTCTAAGTTTGTTGAAACACAACTTCCGCCATCTTTATTTAAAAAACACTCCTTAAATTGGCTGGCGCGACTACTGCTCTGGGACAGAGCGCCAGTTGGCGCGGCCTCTTTGTAGGATTTTCCCCATTGGCGCGAGTAATGAACTGTCTGCCCGCGCCAATGCAAAAGGAGATGTTTTCATGATTTTTTGCAAGGAGATGTCTTTAGGGAAATTGAAGCTCATGCTTAGAGGAATGCATTGATGATGTTTTCAAGGCATGATAATGTTCACAGGTCACAAAATGGGTCCTCCATTGTGCGGGACGGGGAATGGTAGGGACGGTGACAAATTACTGTGTAACAGATGCCCCCTAAAGTATGAGGCCCGAGAGAGAGAGGGGTGAAATGCTTTATGAGAACATGTTCAACAGAAGGCCCGCCGTCGGAAAACCTGCGCAGAAAGATACAACTGATATCTCAAGTACATGATGTGTATGTGGTATGGACGCAACCATCCGAAATAGAGTATGCTATAATCCGGATCCAGGGTATGGGCGCAGCCATCCAACTAAGATCAAACAAATAGACTCAGGTATGGTCGCAGCCATCCAATCAGTGAGTCATGTACATAATGATAGTAATCCACAATCGCAGCCTGGATTACAACAGACACAATCCAGGGTCTTGCGCTCCATCTCGACCCAACAGAGTACAAGTTCAAGCACGTGAATATGTGAGCTGAAGTCGAACATGCAAGAACATCGTCTGATTACCAGCCAATGATGAAAGTTGTTAACAGACGCGAGAGAAACCACCAATAATGGCAATGGTCCTCAAGGTACTAAGGTACAATCTACGGCGCGCGAATAAATGAGTTGACGTCGAACACCCGCAGAATCACTCGATCAGAGGTCAATGATGTAAACCTCACGTCGAATGCGACGAACCTGCCATTGAGGCATGCAGGCTCCAAGGTACCATAAGGAGTCTCTAGACCAACTTCCTGGATAATGAGCTGATGTCGACAGGAAGTGACCTTGATCGAAGGTGGGCCATAATGTTTCCCACATCATCGACACGAGACAGAGGAACATGATGTTTTGTTGTGAATCAAGATCGTATGAGAAACAGAGGAAGGTTGATATTTGCAGAGGCCAACTTCTCTTGAACATATAAACGACACGACAGTGGACTTGGCAGTATTTGACATCAAACGGATCAGAGGTCATGGTGACGAGGCAATGAGCAGATGAGAGGTCAAAAAGGATTATCCAAACCCACGGAGGCAAAGTGAAGCGACGAGATGAGATGTCCCCAACCCGACACGAATGCAGACAAGTGCCATATTCAAGAGCGACATACTGCCGACGACAACGACGATGGTTCCATTTTTTCCCCACCATTTCTGGCGAGTACCCCAATTATTTTTGATAACAAGCTTGAAGGGGATAGCATATGCTTGCAATATAAGTCCGCCCTTCGGGCGAATCCATCCTAGTGCATTTAACGAGTTCTAGGAAGGAGGAACTCGGAGAACGTCATTTCGACTAGATCCGATGTCATCAGGGTTTAACGAGTCTGACAAAGGAAGAACTCGGCGTCTTTTCATGTTTAGAGAGTTTGAAAAGACAGCAGAAAAGAAAACTCCACAGGTCCCTTTTCGTAAATAGTTCCCCAGATCCGAAAAGGTAGAAAATAATATCCGGGAAAACCTCCTAGTTGCGATAGGCTAGGGTATTCCTTTTTCGTAATCAATCCATCCCAGAACGAAAAAGGGTTAAACTTATACTGAGTGGATGTCGATTCGTGTCCATTTTAACGAGATCGAAACGACAAGGGCCTCGACAATCTTTTCATATTTAGAGAGTCAGAAAAGAGCTGAAAGATGACTCCAAAATGACTTTTTCGTGTATTTACCGAGTCCGAAAAAGTATAAAATACAACTCGTTTCCATCGTTTAAGTCGCAAAAACCTGCTGCTGCACATACCAAGCAAGCGTAAAATCCATTTTCGACATAACATATGCAAATATTTAATAAAAATAACTTTTAAAACTCATTTAATGTCGAAAAAGCTATAAATATGTCAAATTGGTAAAAATAAAATTACTTTTACTATTTACCTTGGTGAAAAGCAACAGTGGTCCTTTTGGAGCAGAAATTTCTGACGGTGATTGCGACAAATCCAGTGAACCATTCAGCTTCTCATCTGTCACAGGTAAGAGGCATTCTTTTGCTCTTCATTTTCATTCATTTTTTAATAACTTTCCCTAAAAAATCAGTTTTGTGTGGTCGTTCTTAAAATTTTAGGGCTGCGCCCATTGGCGCGAGTATCGGGCACGGACCTACGCCAATGAGCTCTTTTTTACAAAGGGCTCGCGCCATGTGGCGTGACTGTTCACAAAACAGTCGCGCCAGCGGCCGAACCTCAAATTTCGCCCAAAATTTCGACATTTAGACCAAATTGCATGGAATTTGAAGCTCATCAAAGATCTAATTAAGGGTTTTTGACCATATGAATGCAGATAATCACTCAAAATGGAAATCGAATGGAAAGAACGAGAGCACGGAGAAGAGGATGAATAGGCCATGCAAAGCCAAGCTTGCATGAATGCACTTAAAAACTGTGGATTGAAAAAGTTCTTCCTCACGCTATGTTTACGAGCTCAGCTCGAGCTCCTCCAGTATTTAATCAGTATCTGGGACGAACACGAACAGGTGTTCAGGTTACGATACCAGGTGTTAGAACTGGAGGTCACCGACGTTTATTTCATCACTGGATTGTCCCGCAGAGGTCCAATCCCTGTACTGACTGGAAGCAGACCATCTGGGGAAAAGATGGAACAAGTGATGGCACGGGTGTGCCAAGGGGCACAAACAGGATCAGGAAGCAAGAAGGTGGATATCCACACCATCCCTGATCTGGCACTGAGAGTAGTTCTCCATACCATCGCGCGGGCTGCTGGGTCGCAGGCTCCGCACGAGGCCACGAAGACCCAACTCCTGCTGGCCTCAGAATGCATGGGTCCCTTACTGTTCAACTGGGCAGAAGCAGTAACTATCAACATGAAAAGGGAGCTCACAAAGTGCAAACAGGGGAAACCGAAACAGTTCGGTTATGGTTCCATCTTGGTATCGTTCATTCTGGAACGCTTACCAATCTTCCAGGGCCAAGGGGCCGCAGTGGCGAGTCCGATACCACGAGAGCCAAGAATGGTTCGCTGGGCAGCATTGATGCCCAGATCTGGAGGTGGCCAACAGATGTCCTGGAGGCTAGAGTTCTTTAGGTGGTTACGGCGCCAGCTGATCGTCGTGGAAGACTGGCCCTATTCAGGAACTGACTTTACCGGGGACCCAGATCTCCCACTACCAGAAGGAGATGACTGGGACGAGGAGTTGGGTAAGACCTCATATTTTGATTTTATGTTTATATGTTTTTTTTTGTTAATACACATTCGTCCTAACACAATCATATATGCATGCAGATGTGGGACCTGAGAGACCAGCTGGGATGTCTCCAATCTCCTGGAGGACACAACTCGCCCCTGAGATTCAGGGAGAAGGCACCGGAGGAGATGAACTGATCCAGAACCTCGAGGGAATTGCCCACAGGATTCCAGACTATGCCCGGCTAGCAGACGTATCGATGGCATACCAGCGCCACACGGTGGGAGTTCCGAGTCGGATCCACCGAATCCTGAGGCGCTTAGTGCATGCAATCACGTGCTATCATGAGCACCATGCAGATTAGTCCTTAGGATTTATACCACACCTATTTTTTGAGAGACATAGCGTCTCTGGATGTACTAAGACGAATATGTATATTTTTTGAGTTTTATGTGACACACTCTATGTAAACATTTCAATATCTATATATATACATATCTATTTCTGGATGAGTCTTTCTTTACATGTGATGATGATTTATAAATTGCGCAAATGTCTGTCTAATACCAAATTTGCTACTGCATCTGTTAATGTATTCAAATGCCTGGGTATATGATGATATGTAATGTAGTCAAAATTCCTTTCCAGTAATCGAATACGCAAATACAGACGTAAGATGGACGGGTTTCTTACCGAATAGTGTCCATTCAGCTGTAACACTACAAGTTGTGAATCTAGGTACACGAGCAATTCACGGATACCAAGGTTTACTGCCTCGGTTAATAATTCCAACACGGCACTATATTCCGCGATATTGTTCGTGGTACGTCCTAAACACACACCTTGCAGGTCAATCAACTCACCAACAGGATCGTAGATTACCCAGGCTGCAGAAGACAGATTCCTGGTACTGCGGGAGGCACCATCCGCGAAACCAACAAATGGATGAATAGACATCTGCACAACCAGGAAGACCCGATCAGCAGAAAGATGTTTACAAAGCACACCACACTATGCACACAAATGAAAATCACACACCTATGTACACACACCACACCATGAAATCACTTCAGGCATAGTACTTTTTAAGGTACAGCCCATTTCTGGGCTGCGCCAGCGGAACTCCTTCGTAATCTATAAGCTCGTAGGCCCCATTTTTCAAAACGCGCTTTACTATATAGGGCCCGTGCCACATAGGCTGGAGTTTACCGGCTCCAAGCTTATCATGTTCCTGATCGTATAAGAGGACGAGGTCTCCTTCAATGAAAGAACGGGGAGAAACGGATTGATCAAAATGAGTTTTGACCCTCTTCTTTTGTGCTTCGATGATCAAAGCAGCTAGACGACGGGTTTCATCCAACCGTTCAAGATACAGAAGACGTTCTTCCTCAGGAGAAGTATCCGGTAAGAGCTCCACAGCTAATTTAAGCGAAGGAATCTCACATTCAACCGGCAGAGTAGCTTCCAGACCGTACACCAATTGGAATGGTGTGAATCCGGTTGCACTCTTAGCAGATGTTCGGTATGCCCAAAGAGCTGAGAACAATTGGAGATGCCAATTGGATTTATGAATCCCAACTGTTCGCTGAAGCATAGTGACCAAAACCTTGTTCACCGCTTCAACCTGACCATTCGCTTGAGGGTAGTATGGTGTTGAGCTGTCGTGACGCAAGCCCAACGTTGAAGTCAGCTCCGCCATCATGTAATCACGGAAATGAGTACCGTGATCAGTGACGATAGCTTGAGGAACCCCGAACCGTGCAATAACGTGGTTGAATATAAATTGAGCAGCCGTTTTCCCGTCAGCAGCTAGTGTAGGCATCGCCTCGGCCCACTTAGTGAAGTAGTCGATGGCGACAATGATATACGCATGCCCCCCGGCCGAGTGAGGGTTACACGTCATAAAATCCATGCCCCATTTCGCAAAAGGGCCGACGGTAATAACGGGATGCAATGGCAACGGCGGTGCGCGCATCTTGCGCTGAAAAATCTGGCATGGATGACATTTACGGACTGCAGTGATACAATCCTTGAATATGGAAGGCCAGAAATAACCTGCCCGCAGAATCTTCTGGGCAGTAGCATACCCGGACATATGTCCGCCATAGGCGCCACTGTGGCAGTCATTTAAGACTTTCTCAGCCTCTTCCAAGGTAAGGCATCGTCGGAGCACCGAATCTACTCCAATGCGATATAAGGTATCTCCTACTATACGATAGGGTTGGGACTGGTGCCGAATCCGACGGCGGGCAGTTTTATCCAACTCAGACCGAAAAGTCGCGGTCTGAAGATACACTATGATGTCACCGTACCAAGGATCACGAGTACTGATAAGAAAAAGCATTTCGTCCGGTATATGGTCTTCAGAGTGTGAGGGAACAGAGTCTGTAGGGAGAGAACATATCAAATCCACGAAGACCAGTGATTTAGTTGACTTGGCAGTGGTGAATTCCAAGTCAAACTCCTACAGGATCACAATCCATTTGGAGTACTTGCCCCCTAGTAATTGTCTAGAAAGAATATACGTCATAGGGTTGCAGTCTGAAACCACTGTTATCGTGCGCAAAAGGATGTAATGGCGAAAGCGTTGCACGGCGTGTACTGCTGCTAAGGCCAACTTCTCGACATGTGCATAACGCGTTTCGGGGTCGAGAAGGTTTCGAGACAGGTAATAAACAACATGTTCATCACCGTTATCGTCATCCTGCACCAAGACCATGGCGATGGTGCTAAATGCGGCGGCTAGATACAAATTGAAGTCGCGGTGGTAGTCCAGAGGACGAAGCAACGAAGCATTGACTAGCAATGTCTTCAGCTTCTCAAATGATTCCTGAGCAACTTCGTCCTAGTGAAAGGGAACGTTCTGCTTTAACAAACAAGTGAATCCTTTGGCCACCTCGGCATAATTCGGGATAAAGCGCCTAAGAAAATTCGCTTTCCCTTGCAGACTACGCGCGTCTCGGGGGGGGGTGATGAAGTTACGATGGCCTGGGCAGAGGTGTGATCCCGTCTTCCCGAAGGACTCTCGTACAAAGACGGCGGAATCCAGCGAAGGAAGCGCGCCATGAGGTTGAACGTGTGCTTGGCGTACGCAACGAGAAGAATGCGGCGGAGATGCTCGGGATGGTCCCTCTCGCTTGCCCAGATAGGTGGCAAGTCGTCGAGATAAGGCTGGACAATATGGCGAATATCATGAAAAGCATATGACATAGCACGTTGAAACGTGGCGCCAGCGTTCTTTAAGCCGAAAGGGAGTTTTTTATATGCAAAAGTGCCCCACGGACAGATGAATGTGGTCTTATGTTGATCCTCAGGTGCAATGTTAATCTGGTTGTAACCTGAGAAACCGTCCATTAAGGAGTAGATCTCACTTCCGGCGCAATCGTCGATAATCTGATCGATAAACGGAGTGGGATAATTGTCCTTAGGACAGGCGCGATTGATGTCGCGATAATCTACACAGACTCGAATGGTACCCTGCTTTTTATCGACAGGGACGATATTGGACACCCATTCTGTAAGGGGGATAGGATAAATAAACCCCGCGTTCAGAAGTTTTTCAACCTCTGCCTTGATGGCGGCAGCTTTCCGAGGATGCATGGGACGCAAGCGTTGGCGCACGGGTTTCGCACCTGGATAGGTTGGAATCTCGTGCACGACAATACTAGGATCAATTCCCAGCATTTCCTCGTAGGACCATGCGAAAACATGTGGTTTAGTTCAAGTAGCTTCCGGTATAGATTTATATATCCTCGGGAGGAACAGTCCTTGCTGGAATGTTCCTAAACGTCCGGGTTTAACGGAGATGTCGGTGGAACGATCGAGTAATGTTACTCAGATTACCCTCTGAAAAAGACTGATTCCATTAGAGATAGGTGTTTGAAGAGGAGGGAAGAACACAAGTGAAAGCATAACGCTCAGACAATGGGTCATTGCCCCTAGGCAGGCATAAACAGGAGCGATGAGTGTTTCATTTTGAGGTAATGCCAGGTATTTTTTCAATGATAGCCCTCATGAAGGAAAATTCTCTCTGAGAGGGTCGGTGAATCGGCAACCAAGCCGGGGGATTGCGTCAGACGTCGGAAACCATGCTCATGGAGCATGCTGAGGAGGTGGAGGATCCGATGCGGCAACAATCTCACAGTAGCTGATCTCTACTGGCGTTAAAGGCATGGATTCTCCAAACTCATATACCTGCTCAGGCGTAGGAATAAGCCAGGGGTCATCAGTCCTGGACAACATGTTGACTTGAGCGGTATTCGGTGGCGGTGCGGGGAATATACCCATGAGGACTGGGTCTTTGAAAAGACCAGGTCCTATACTGTCTGGGGGATTCGGAATTTGATCCACGTATGGCACGTTGTTCTCAGAGCTAGAAATGAAAAATGACAACTGATCCACCGTGAAAATCTTTCCCTCGTGAGGGAACTTAATGAATCGAAAGACGGTAGATGGCACGCAGAGCATGGCATGGGTCCAGCTGCGGCCAAGAAGTATATTGTAGTTGAGCTTAGCGTCAACCACTTCCACTTCCACATTGACAGTTTTTCCCTGTAATGTGATCGCAAGACTCTCGAGAACGCCCAGGGGTTTAGATTCCCGACCATCAAATGCCTCAAGGGCATTGGGAGATGACGACAAAGCTGGAGAGCCGATGGCCTTCCAGCAAGCGGAGGACATAACGCAGGTAGATGCACCCTCATCTACGATGGCCCTATGAACGTTCAGACCATTAATCCCGACTTGAATGACCAAAGCAATTTGATGTGGAAGCCGGGGAGTAAAATTCTCCAGATCGAAGGTGAGAAGGCTCGAGTCGGCGGGATCGATACCACCGATTGCAGACAGTAAAGCCTTCCGTTGTGAAGGACAACTTTGAAGAACCTCAAGTGCGGACATAGCACATGGTGCCTGTGCCAGATCCTCAACGATACTGTAATGTTGAGCGGCACGAGCATTTGGATTGTAAGAGGATCTTCGAAGAACACCCTTGGGAGGTGGTTTCATAACGGGTTCGGGAGTCGGCTTCTCGATTTCCAATGGACCGGAGGCAGGTGGGGGAGGCGGCCCATCCGCAACTGCCTTCCCAGGTGCCTGCCCCGATTCATTGTAATCCTTCGACCGCGTAACGATAGTGATAGGTGCATTAGTCTTCATCATGAAAACCTGAGACCCAAACGGTGCAGATGGTGATGCCTGTTCGACCATCTGGGTCTGCTGAGATGGAAATGGCTCTTTCAAAACAGCCGGAGTCCCTTTTGAGCCTTTAAGAAGTTGACTAACTTCGGACCGTCGTGGACAATCCTTAGTGTAATGGTCACCTTCACAAATGAGGCAAGGGAATTTCGGCTTACGTTGGGAGCCATCCTCAGTTCGAGATTTAGATTCCGGTTTCGGGGCATCAGATTTTGATTTGCCTTTGCCCTTCTTCTTCCCATTGGAGGATTTGTTTGCAGGATTGGCTTGAACGGCATTCACCTCCGTGGTTTTACCAGAATCGGATGAGGCGGGATTAGCAGAGGTATTGTTGGAAGAATTAGCCTTCTGCTTCCCATTCGAAGACTTCTTCGAATTTTGAGAGACGGAACCAATGACACCATCCACCGCGGGGGTAGGCAGAGCCTTAGTGGTTTCGGGGTGTGGAGCATCAGTCAAGATGTCATAAAGCGTGCCAGACTGTGAATAGACAAGATCCAGGTACTGGGCACGCGCGATAGCTTGTTCCTCCGTCACACACGCTCCCATCGCGATATCCTGTGCGATTTTATTCACAAAGGAGGTGGTGAATCAGTGAGTCAAAATCTGATCAGGTATGTGAAACTTGATCAGTCGACGACGGCGCCGCCACTCATGAATGTGATCCGAGATGTGAGTGGCCTTGTCCTGCTTCAAAGAAGTCAGGAGGTGCGTCCCGGCCTCATACCAGACCGGTAACTGGAAATTCGTGAGGAAAGCCATGGCTAATGAGTTGAAATCTTGAAAAATACCACGGGATAGTTCTATGTACCATTTAGCAGCAGCTCCTGTTAAATTACGCTGGAAAATATGCAAACGGATCGAATCGTCGACCCAAGAGTTAGACGAACACCAGAGGTGATACGTCATCACATGCGCTTGGGGGTCTTCGCCAGCTTTTCCCTCAAACTTGGGACAATCACCTGGTATCTTGGTGGGAACCGGAGGCCAATATGGATTATGTAAAATCGGATCATTGGTCAACTTTGAAACGTCCGGCAGTTCCAAGGTAGCCAGGAACGGAAATGGAGGGTTAACTGCCATGCCAGGCCCAGGATGAGGTCCGGTACCCATGCTCCACGATGGTTGTGAATATCCCTGCCCCCACGGGTTTTGTCCCGCAGGATTCTGACCGTAGGGGGCATAGTTCGTATAACCAGACTGATTTGGATTCTGGTAACCATAGTGCGGGGCTTGATAACTAGGGTTCAGGCCCTGATTAGGCGTCTGCCCTGTATAAGCAGCGTTTGGGTTTGGCTGCTGAGCGTAGGTAGAACCGGGTGGAGGAGGATAATACTGAGAGCCTCTGGGGTGGTTATAGTTCGGTTGAGACTGACCATGAGGATGATAACAACTCTAAGGATGAGTAGGCTACTGATAAGTGGAACCCTGCAGAGCCTGGTACGTAGGACGCAGCTGTTGATTTGGCTGCGGCATTGAATGAACAGGCTGTTGAGCAGAGTGAACGGAATGAGAGGGCTGCCCTGAATGAACAGGTTGACCCGAGTGAGGGGGCGGCCCTGAATGAACAGGTTGGCCCGGATAAACAAGCGGCACTGGTTGCGCAGGTTGACCTGGTTGTAAATGAGCCCCAGGTTGCACCGAATAAGCCGGTTGGCCTGGAGGCGGGACACCAGGTTGTACCGGATGACCCGGTTGGCCTGGTGGTGGAACAGGACCAGGTGCTTGCTGGAAACCAGTTTGACCTGAAGCAGAACCATGAGGTGGTCCTGGCTGATATGCAACGTTAGAGACAACAGGATACTGCGGTTGCATCGATAAAGAAGGCTGGATTTGCCCCCCAGGACCATAGGCCGGTCCCTGTTGATACCCCGGCTGAGGCTGAGCAGGTTGACCAGCAGGGCTATAATATGGTCCTTGCGGATTGTACAATGGCCCTTGCTGGCCCGCAGGGTAGCCTTGGATGGGCTGTCCCTGTGGGTCATACAGATAGCCAGGTTGGCCCGCAGGTTGGCCTTGGAAAGGCTGTCCCTGCGGGTTATAAGCCTGGTTGTATGGTAAACCTTGAGCATACAGATAAGCCTCAGGAGCAGGAAGGCGCAAAACCTCCCCGTGCTCGTCAAACTGACCTGGGAACGCATACACGGGAGTGCCATCCTGTGCATAGTGCGAAAAGAAGGATCAGTAAGGATCTTGGGGAACTTGTCCAGCTCCGGCGTTCGGCTGCTGCAAAAACAACCGATACTCCTCCAGAGAGATATTCTCCGGTATAGCAGTAGCTAGGTAAACGTCTTCAGGAGTTGGCCCAGCCCTAGTAGCAGATGCTGAGACAACAGAAGAAGAGGCAGCCACACAAACAGTGGGCCGAACGGGAACAGAAGTGACGGGCGTCGAAGGGGACACCCCGGGTGTAGTGACAGCTGGCCTCGAAGCAGGAGATGATATTCCCATAGAGGCAGCAGCTGAAATGATCTGACCCAGAGATCTGTATCCCTGCGGTAAAGAAGGACTGGCTGACGACATGGTAGCCAGCTCAGAGTCGTCTCCCTCAAACAATCTATGAGGGATGCGCTGATAGTCATCAGACCCCGGAATTTCCTCACCAGAATCACTCATGGTTGATCCTGCCGTTAAATCACGCAAAAGACGGCGAGGACTAGGAGGAAAAACAGCAGCAACAAACGGTGAACCCGATGTAAGAGAAAGGAAATCGGCTCCTAATCTCAATTCAGACACAGGGTCCGAAAAGGGCCAATTGAACTCAACTGGTCCTCCAAAGGGTTGCTCGGCGAGAACCGGTCCCCCGTCAGGAAACTCGGAAACAATAGGCTGCTGTGGTTCAACAGAAGACTGAGAAGCTTCTGAAGAATCGTCCGTGTAAGGACTACCAGTAGACGAAACTGAAGGTTCCGCCACTGTGGCAAAAGACCAGAGAAAAAGAGCAAACACACACACGGGCTGAAAACGAGTTAAGACACACGATCAAACGGTCAACAAGAAAAGTCTAAATGGGTGTGTAATCGTGGGCGATTACTTTTACCACATTGGAAAGTAAGAAATTCTACCGTTTCATATTTTAAGAGTCGAGAAACGATAAAAAGATGACTCTATCTCTTTCAGATTTGACACAAGCGTGAAAGGACAAGCGCTTGATGGTCTTTTCAAGTTTAGGGAGTCAGAAAAGACCAAATGACTGCTCAGGAAAAACTAGGCACAAAGGGTGTACCAAATATCCGTGAACTGCAATATACACCTTGGTTTCAAAAATGAAACAGAAATCGACCAAGGACTTTCCGTACGTGCAGGTAGTCTCCCCGAATGCTGTGTTCGGTGTATCACGGGTATGGGGCGGCAGACTCGGCTTCCTGTGGATAAAGGATTGAAAACCTATAGGGGTCTCCCTTTATATACGCGACGGTACGGGGAGCGCAAGTCCGTACTAGCGCTGTCTAAAGCCAATAGGCGAACGACAGTTGCTAGGTTTAACGACGCCGGAACACGTCTCTAGCCTAGACCTTCTAAATATGTTTCGTTAAGTTCCAATGCTGCCTTAGGTTAATTGAATAAATTTTACAGTTGATCTTCAATTAAGTTTCAATTTTCAGGCCCTATCGTATGTAGTGTCTCGAAAGACTCCTAAATGCAAAGCTATATGCCATAGTGCAACATTTCGTTCGATGAAAACTAGTTAGAGAAGAGTTGAGAGCTTTTGCACAAACGAAATGAACGGAAGACAAATTTTTGAGATCTCTAATGCAACTAATGCAATTGAAAACTTTTCATTCAAAACACTAATCACTAGCAAGATGGAAAAGGTCACAATTTGCACTAATGAACAAAAGCAAAAGAGATTTTTTTTTTTTTTGATTTTCAATGTTTAATAGCTAATATGCACTAAACAAACTTGAAAACAAAATGGAACAACTTGAGAAACGATATGCAAGAGAGCGAAACGAACAAATTTCACTCAACAACACAAGCAACCAGATCCCCAAATCGACCAAGGTCTCTCAAAACAAAGAAAAGACTCGAAAGCTCCCAATGGACCGTGTGATCTAGGTCGAAGGCAAGACCAAACGAATTTCGAATGAAGGAATGAACAATCACCCAAAAATCGCAACAAAACAATGAACAACTACTTAGAGGGTGTGGAGAATCAATCAGACAGTTGACAGGACAATCAAAACACCAAAACTTCCAAGGAGGGCTCGATACACTAAGCCACTAGATGCCCTAGGGCTTAAAACGTGAAATCAGTAGATAAAAGAAAACAACCAAAGGACAGAGGTGAATTCCCAGCCAAACAGGGCTCCAACACACTCAGGCAGTCGAAAAATCAAGAAGAAAAACACTGACCAAATCCAGAGAGCTCAAAAATGAGGAAACTCAAAAACCTTACAGGGGTGGCGCGACTGTAAGGATGAAACTGGCGCCAGAAAGCAATTGGCGCGGGCTGGACAAAGGCAACGTGCGCCAATTGGCGCGACTGTCGGGTTAAAAACCGCGCCAGCCGAATTTCTCAACCAAAATTAAAAACAAGCTACTCCAGAAGCAGACCAATGCAGGCTAAGCAAACCAAAAAGCAAAGATAGTGAAAGAACCCAACCCAGAAGGTTCATCAAGAGAGGAAACACATAAAATAATCAAAGTGAGACAACACAAATGAGACAATGAAATCTGAACGATCCCCAGTGGAGTCGCAAAATTGTTGAGGAGGTAAATCCCCTCTGCGGACAGAGGTGATCCCTACTAGCCCAGCAGGGGTCTAGCAACAATCAGACAATGTTATGATGCAAGTTCCTAGTTACGAATGAAAGACTAGGGATAGAAGCCTACCTGGATTCCAACGCTACGATCTGAAGAAGAAGCGTCCCCGTTCCTCAGCCTCGGCAGATCACAATCCCTCCACGATCTCCGTGGATGAACACCTGCACATGGAAGAAACGAACAGATACAAGCATAGAAAACAACATACGTAACTAAACATCAGTCAGAAAGGATGTTACTCACATTAACATGATGGAAAACAGAGTGGAACCATAATCATAATCATCTATTAAATAATAAACGAAGAGAGATTACAACCAAGTTCTGACGTCGCGGTCTCCTTCGGATGGGTCTCCAGTTGTCCACGTCTCGCAAAGCTCGCCAAGGAAAGGGGAAACCTCTCCGGAGTCTCTTGACAATGGTCTCCTTACTTGAGTCAGCCTTAAGGGAAAGAGAGGATTCTTTACAACACAAAGGCTCTTGGGAATATGGAGATTCAGAGCTTAGGCACTTCAAGACTAGCTTGCCATGGATTTGAGCAGGCTTTTATAGAGGGGGAAGGAGGGAGTTGGGATCCCTATTATTATGGGATTGGCCCTATCAACAAGGAAGGTTCCATGGGAGGTGGCAAAACCACTTCCCCTCCATAGAACTCCTGTAGCCAAACCTCCCAACTCAAGATAGGCAATGGTTTCTGAGTTTGTTGGAACTCAACTTCCGCCATCTTTATTTAAAAAACAGTCCCTAAATTGGGTGGCGCGACTATTGCTCTATGACAGAGCGCCAGTTGGCGCGACCTCTTTGCAGGATTTTCCCCATTGGCGCGAGTACTGAACTGACTGCCCGCGCCAATGCAAAAAGGGATGTTTTTCATGATTTTTGCAAGGAGATGTCTCAAGAGAAAATAAATCTCATGCTTAGAGGAATGCATTGATGATGTTTTCAAGGCATGACAATGTTCACAGGTCACAAAATGGGTCCTCCATTGTGCGGGACGGGGAATGGTAGGGACGGTGACAAATTACTGTGTAACAACCCCGGAAGTCCATCCCCGAATATGGGAATGGCAAGAACATCTACGGGTTGGCCTCAAACCAGACCTCTGTCATGGCATTCCAATAACGCCCCCCCATACCACCACCGCCTCACGGAATCACCGGAGCCTACCTCATCATACGAGGCTCCCGTGCCCCCCTAGGAGGCATTGCCACTACTGGCCTCAGCAACACTACCCTCTTGTACATAATGCTGCACAAGATACTGGCATACTCAAATGACTTAGAACCACAATGGACCTTGTTGAGTTGCGTCACCATCCCGTCAAAGCAGAAACGTGCAAAGTCATAAAAATGCTCGAACCTCAATCGGCGCAGTACTCCAACTTGCAGGCCTGATGCCCAATGCAGAGCAACCGACTCTACTGGTGGCACAATCATTGCTAGAGCACATCGCTCTGCCAAATCTATCACGGATGCAATGCTGATGCACCCCTTAGTAAGAGGCACCCCACCATAGTGGCATCTTCAAAATATCTCCAAGTCCACTCTCTCAGAAGGGAGTGGATATCTCAATGCCTCACCCTAAGGCAGTAACCCGGTCACAAATTACACATTTGTCTCAGGACGGATGACCAAGTTCGTCCCCCGGAACACGAACATGTTGTGCCTCCTGCGCCAATGTCAGATCACGTAGCATAGCAGTCGGTCCTGCGACCCAAGAAGCTCGTTCTCTACGAACTTCAGGAGCCCCCATAGCACCAGCTGACGGCGCACCCCAGTATCAGCAGAAAGCATTTTTCGGATCTTGGGCCAATCCCGCTCCCTCCACAATAACATGTCATCAAAAAAATTACCCATAAGTGCAGAAAAAACACAAAAAAGGGCAAAAATCCAAAATATTTTTCGCCTTGGCTTTGCGCGCTGGTCCCTCAGATAGGCGCACTTAGCGGGCGCCTGTATTTTTCACAGGCACACTTAAGGTGTGGTAAAAAAGGGGAACATAGTGCTTTAGTGTGCTTATCCTCCGAAAATGCACACAAGGAGAGCACGCCTTTGCCCCGATCACCCACGTAATCTAGGGAAAAAATCACCCAGAATCCGTATAAACCCAGTCTGTACGGACCCCGACACCATCAAACACTAAAAATTAAAGTGCAGGACGTCATGGAGGTTACCTGGGCATGATCTCATGAATCCCTAGTGCTTAGGTTGACCGCAACGGCAAGAACTGCTACACAAAATCCTCTGACCTCTCAAAAACTCAGCAAGTACAAATGAATTGAATTAGGGCCATATCCACCTATATATCACCCTTTTCAAAAACTTTGAAGGACCATAACGAGATATCAGAAGGTCTATTCTCCGAACCGTAAGTTGCACCACAATCAGAAATCCATGATGAACAGAGGCGATGCCACACATTCCCATTCCCAAAAAAATAAAATTTCAGCTCCGGCATGTATGCCCTCTCTCATCTACTTTAAAGCTCATAATTTTCAATAAACTTTGATAAAGAAGATTCTTTCACTTGAGGTAGTTGTTTTTGCAGGAGAAGCTCGTAAAACCAATCGCAACCCCATTTGCAGAAAGTTCCAGAGCAGGTATCATTCTACCCCCAGCATGATAGAGTCCCAGAAAACTCTGCATATCCTAACATCATTTCTCCATTAGAAATAAATCATAGGATCCTCATACCCGACCGTGTTTATCACCTCACCCTGCACAGGATAAACATCCTTGTTGGTCGGTAGAGCCTCCCCTCCATGGCGCTTGTCACCCATAGTAGACCATATATCACAAAAAAAGTGACGCCATGGCCATACCACTTCAGTTCGGGAAGCACCTCATGCCCATCCATCCACCATGCATAAGGACAAGTTTACCACACAAGCTAAACCCCCTTCCCAGACGATCAAGTTGTAAAATTAGATCAAGAGCGCACCACTGCACCTCGTATTTGGCCCACCATACCTCCACCAGCATAATCCCATCTGCGATACTTTCTCATCTGCTTCATGAACCCCGCACATGAGACCAACCAATAGGACCCCCACCCTCAGCAAAACACCTTCCTCACAACATTAGTGAGTGAACACTTTCATTTTTTGGGGTACCCGTCTCTGTGTTTTTTACAAACCAAACCCCATTATTTAATTCTTTTGGTAAGTGTACAAAGACCTTGAATGGTGCACTACGTCCTTCACCCTCCCATCCATCTTTTTCTCCCATGGCAGCAGTCCCTGAACACCCTTGTTCAGACTATTACCCCCCCATGCACACGCCATCATGACATTCATAGCCAGTTTGTACCTGCCCTGGAAGTCCTACTGACTCCAGGGATTTCCCAATCAGAAATAGCTATGACTTCCACCCATCTGCTTAGTATAATCTGACCCTGGGCTACTGAATCCCCATCATCAATATTCAGTCACCCATCGCCAACATGCCTATGTTAAACCCATCACATCCAGGTCCCCGATCCCTCATTTTGGCAACCCCTTGTTCGGTTGAGGCTTCCTTTTTATCGAATTCGACACCTATTTTCCAAAAAGGAAGCGGTACCTTGGATCACCCCTCTCCATACAAGGGGCATCCTCGGGTGGCACTGTGGGAGACATCGATGTCCACAGATGTCATTGATCCTCCTAAAATTTGACTATGACAAAAGCTTTCATGTTAAGATGGTATCGTACCTTACAACCATTGCACTTTGATCAAATCCATCGAAGACCCGTGCCTCCATAAGCATCTCTGTCAACAATTCTTACACGGGAAAGTCCCAACCAACACCTATGCGTACAATGTGTAGCTATATGCCATACCAAATTTACGCATATGGGTACCATATTCCACCTATTTTTAAAGAAAAAACGCCCCTGAGGGCGTCAGTAGTTGTCATCAACAACCACCAACATCACTACCATATTAGTGACACAGACAGAACATGTATCTATCAACTAGATTTGTTTAACTAGCCACAACATTATGAGCATGGGACATGCCCGCCTCGTAGAAAATTTGTATATATATTGTATTATATTTTCTTATAGGGGTTCCTTAGGGCATGGTCATTCTTGGAACCGGTGTAGGGTGTTTTCAATTCCAAGCTTCACGCAGGTCTCTCTCTCTCTCTCTATGCACGATACATAAAAGAAACTATAATGTGTTTCGACTATACAATTCTTCCTAGAACTCACACATTAGGGGCAACCGTTAACACTGGAAAATCGTACAATAGAAGAAGACATTATTTAATGTCAAGCAAAAGGCTTTATAGGGCTGGAAGACATTACAAAATCTGGAAAGTATTTAAAAATATCTAAGGTCTGAGGAAAATCAAATTTGAACAAGTCCTAAATGTTATTTGCGCGCATAATCCTTCATGAAGATCCCCTTTTGCGCGCCTTTTTGTTCGATATGCAGAAAATCCTGGGAGTGGTGAAATGTCACTATCCGGGACCACACAAAGAAAAGGACAAGTGCTTCCTCACTTGAAGCCGCCTAAGGATAGCCACCAACGCCTCCTTAGACACCAAGTGAGCACACAAAGGGATATTTAGAGCACACAAAGGAATCATACCCCTCGATTGGGTCACCATCCACAATGTACCAAGAGAGGGAAGGGAGGCTTCGAAATCTCCTATATAAGGCCACCTTGAGATGAAGAATTTGTGAACACATTGTTATGCTGGCCATAATTTCCCAAGCAATACCAACAGTGTGTGAGCCGGAGCTGAAGATAGAGGGGACTCAATTGTTGGCCATCCAACAAGTTCAATCCAACATAGTAGAGAGAGAGGGAGACTACACCGAGGCAAGCTTGGGATAAAAACATCCTTGCATTGGGACTTAGAACCCATGGTCTAGAGGCCCTTTGGCAAAAGGGTAAAGGTTCATTCTTATTCCTACCAGCGCTCAATAAGAGGGGCCTAGAGCTACAATTCATATTATTGTTATCGTTTGACTCTTTTTAGAGCTCATGTTTATTTTTTTAAGTTTTTAGTTCATATATGCATGCTATTTCTCTATCTAGTATGCTTATGATTCTAGCTTGTTCCACTAAATTTCTTGAATCCACTTCTTTTTCTGCCCGTTACCAATAACTTAAGTGGGTAGACCACACCCCTTAAGTTGGTGTGATTTCGTACATACGTGCACTAAACACACTCCAATAGTAGTGTCCGGTGGAGGAAGAGAAAAAAGACCCATTAGGGTAGAATATTTGAAAATCCCCGCCCCCACGCTTTCATAAGGTGTGGTGGTATGATCTACATACAAAACATTTCCTTCTGATGAAATGGAAGCGAAAAAAGACAAATGATTAACAGTGATGATTTTCCTTTGTGTGGGAAACAAAGAACATGAAAGAGAGTGGATGACACACAAAGCATTGTGTGAGTCTAACTGTGACCGAGAAAATATTATAATTGAGTTTGGCATCAACGAATTCTACCTTGACGTTGACCGTTTTTCCTTCCAACGTGATAGGCAAGTTGGGGAGGATACCAAAAGGACGAGAGTCCCTTCGGTCGAAAGCCTCCAAAGTGTTTGGAGATTGGTTAAGAGTTGGAGAACTGATGTCTTTCCAACAAGAGACAAGCATGATGAAAGTGGATGTACCTTCATCCATGACTACCCGATGGATATTCTTTCCATTGATACCAACCTAGATAAGGAAAGCAAGTTGATGAGGGAGACACAAAATGAAATTTTGCAGATCAAAAGTAATGCGGCTTGAATCAAATGGATTAGTTCCTCCAATAGCAGATAGCAATGATTTTTCGTTGTGATGAAAAGCTCTGAAGCACCTCTAGCGCACACATAGCGGAAGGTGCCTAAGCCAAATCCTCAACAATATTGTAGTGTTGAGTGGCATGGGCATTGTTAGCCACCAATAAAATTTGTCATATCAAATGGTGGCTAAAACATTTTTGGAGCCTTCAAGCAACAAATTTTATTGCTAAAAAGTGTTATCTCTTGAAGACTCTTGAAGACATCATGCCCTTGTTTCAATCTTCACTGCTGTTTCCATTTAGAAATAAGAAATTCCGCTGATTCCATAAGAGAAAATATTGCTGCAAACACCATTTTCCCCTCCTTCCACTTCAAAACTAACCTCCATTTTTACCCCTTTTCATTCCCATGAAATTCCTCTATTTTTTAGTTTTCCCCATTTCCCCTTCATGAAATCCCCTTTACAAAGTTTAAAACTCCTTTTTGACTCTGCCGAAACCCCAAAATCCATTGAAAACTTGAAAAAATTTCATTAAAAAACACCTTTATTTGTATTACAGACTTAAGCCCCCTTGGGCTAAGTCCTAAACACTTCCCCATTATATGCCCTAGTGCTAGAACCAGGCACTAAGCCATTTAAGCACTTATCGCATCGCAAAAATCCCAGCGCCCAATTCTATTTTCCATGTTAAAAAGTTCCGATGCGATTAAGCCCTTGTACACAGCTCCTGATCATATTATATTTCATAAAGACCATAGGCCTCGCAGACGGGCGCCTATTCATTTCATATATATATAACTCGCCCGATAGCCAAAACTTTGTATTATATTAAAATTTTGGGTTTTTCATATGTTTCAAAGGTTTTTCGCGGGTTCGCTTTTAAAGCAATCTCTGCCATTGATCTTGAGACGATCAAATGGCTTGTGCATGATCGCATCGCATGTTCTATTGGGCTCACTTTTCTGTCCCCTCCAATTGGCCATTCCCCGATCTATTTTGGACCGTTGATCTCCTCCCTGCCATCCTGGATTTAACGACCCACATTTTCTTCGATTACTAGCCTTCCTCTACCTTCAAAATCCTCCGATTCATTCCCCACCATTGATATGATCCTTAGATCAATGGCCAGTGCTCAATCGCTCCATCGCACTCCAAGTTCTCTGCCCTGCTGATCGCTGATCTCCAATTGCATCTGGGCCATCCACATGTCCAAATCGGATGGTCCAGATTGTGCTTCACGACTTTGGTTATATTTTATGCACCCCTTTTCATAATGTTGTTTCGCCTAATCGCAGCTGTTGATCTTTGCAGATCAACGGTTCTCATCAGCCCTTCCTCCGCCATTGTATTATTTCATCCAACCCCCAGATTTAATCTCCACTGTTCAAATCTCAGATCTGATGGCCCAGATTGAAAACACCCATCTTCCTACCGCCTGCGCATCTTTCCAAATTCGCGCTCATTCTCCACCATCAAATATAAGGTTCCAGATCGTGACTTTCAGCGCGAAGTTTATTTTTCCAAAGGGCACGCGAAATAGGTGGTTTTCTGATGCCATGTGTCAGGCGGAGACGTATATCACGTTCCAAAAGGCAATACCGCCTACCCACCTTTTTCTCACGCGAAAACAGTTGTTTTGCGACTCAAAACCGCTTTCCGTCTTTCCTTTATGTTGCATCGTGCGCCTCCTCAGCCGTTGAACTCATTGGGCTGATCTCATTCGATGGCCCATGATCATCCTGAACTCCCAAAGGCTATTTTCAATACATTTTCCTCTGAACAAAGGTTTTAAACCTTTTTCTTGAATATTTCTGCCTTTTCCATATAAAGTGACCCCTTCACTTTATTTCCTCTCGGATCGCTCCCGACCGTTGATTTTTGCAGATCGACGGATCTAACTTAATTCTTCCTCCACTCTCCTTTTTTGACCTCCTCTAATAGGTCTCCACTGTTGGATGATGCCATCCAACAGCCACGCTCTCTCCCCACACCCTTTGAAGTATTTTACCTAATAAACGCAAGATTTCTTAATATTTTGTGTGTTTTGCAGGTTTCAAATGTTTTTCCCATTATAAAAAAGGGAAATGAAAGCTGAGGGTGACGATCCTCTGGACTTTCGTTTATTAAAGGGAAAGAACTATAAAGGGTCCGGATGCCTCTGGACTTTCGTTTCATCAATGCTTCATGGGCATTGATGCCATATAAGCCCTGTGTTGCCCTACACATCAACAAGACACAGAGAATGAAATAAAAACAAAAGAGTATCAGTGTCGAAGACAAAATACAGCAGAACAGAGGATTGAAGACAATTTTGGGGGGATTACAGCTAAGATTTATTATCAAAAGCCTAATCCTCCAAATTAAAACACAGTTAAAATAAAATCATAAGTGTTTATCAGATAGAAAGGCCTCCACCGCCACAACAAAGGCCAATTGATTCCTCTCAGCTACCACAATGCCACCTGTAGCCACAAGCATTCAACAGAGGCTGAATTTATTGATTAGAAAATCAGATATTTGCCTGAATGCAGCCAAAGAATTAATTCTGCCAAATGAACTTAATGTGAAATATCAGCAGAGTTATTACATCCTAAAACAGAGCCTTAAAAGTCAACAAAAGCTCCCACCGAGCTTAATCTTTAATGTAAATCAATTAATACAGTGAGAATATCTGTACTCTTCTCCATTGAGCCCCTCAAAGGCTGAGAAGCACTAATCTGTATTAATTGACCCAGGAGATCTTTTATCAAATTCCACCTCCTCATTTCTTCTATAAATACTTCTGTAGAAGATGAGAAAATGTTGGTTGCAGAACATTGAAATATACTTGAGCTATTAACTTCTGATTGTAAATAGTGTTCAAAGCCTCTTGAAGCTCTGCTTGTGATAGAATAGTTAGGTTAATAAGTGAATATGATTGCTAACCTGAAACACTGGACTTAAAGCTGTAACTGGTTTGAAGCATCAATACAAGCCGATTTATGGGATCCTGGTCTATGTCGATGGTGATGTTATTTCATATTGTAAATTGTTATTTTATTTCTGTTTCCACTTTGTTCATATTCTCTTATAAAGAACAACAAGCATAGAGTTAGGATTTACTGTATATCAGTACCCTTCTTTGACTAATATGCTTTATGTAAATGTTTTCTTCCGAATTGTATTATTTGAGAATGATTTTAATTCAGTTCAAGCAATAGTAATGTTGGCGTTCCCTCGTCCTCCTGTCTTAGCTAATTGTTATTCTTGAAAGTTGTTTTCATTTCATGTTAAGTAGAGATGAAATAAGGAAGATATGGTGAGCCCTGGTCCTAGTTTTATCCCAAAATACTGATTGAAAGTTTCCCTAGGAATGTGTTGAAAGCTAGCTAGTTTCGAAGTACTTACCAGATCTTAGGCCATTCTTTGTTATCATTTGTGTTTCCCTTTGTGTTTTAAATGTTTTTCTATTGAAATTATATCAAATTCTGGCTAGTTTCGAAGTACTTACCAGATCCTGGATTTCTTTTATGTTTTTCTCAAGTGTTTGTCAAAGCTGGCTAGTTTCAAAGTACTTACCAGATCCTACGCTGCTCTTTGTTCTTCATTTTTTTAATTCCCCTTCTTATTGTATCATTTCATTCCATAAATCAACTTTAAAGAGATCCTTAGACATAGATGACTTGCCCCATAGACCACTCTTGAACCTGATTGTTTCAATTAAACCCTATTATGACTCCATAGCCCAATGGACTAAAACCTGCAATTATCCATCTTTTTGGCCAAAGCTTGTTCTATTTTCTTGCAACTTCTCACCTTTGAAAATATTTCCATTTAAAACTTTCCACTCAAGCCATGATCATGCTCAACCATCCAAAACAAAACAAAACCCTCGGCCTTCATAACTAGCCTAATATCATTACCCAAAACCTTAAAGATAAATCCATCTTTACACTTAGGAGAGATCCCTCTCCGGATTCAAGAGGGCTAGATCCTAGAATCCCAAAGTGGTTGAAACAGTGTTCTCCCTACTGTCAGACTTTGCCAATATTTCTGATTACAGGGAGCTAACATGCATTTGGATTATATGAGGATTTCCGGAGCACGATTTTAGAAGGTAGCCATACAACGGGATCAGAACTAGGCCTTTCAATATGAAGAGGGCCGGAAGCAGGCATGGGAGAAGGAGTAGGAGCATCGACGATTTCTTTCCCTGCCGACTAACATGAATTTGAATAATATTTAGATATGGTAACTAAAGAGACGGGTGTAGCACCATTCATCATGAACACGTGAGAACCAAAAGAGGTGGAATATTGGGGTTGTTCAACCATTTGAGTTTGCTAAGATGGAAATGGCACTTTGAGAATAGTCAGAGTCCCTTGAACACTCTTCAGTAAATGACTCACCTCAGCTCGTCTAGGACAGTCCTTGGTGTAGTGATCATCATCACATATCAGGCAAGGATACTTCGGTTTATGTTTAGCTCCATCATTAGTGTGAGGTTTGGAGGAATATTGTTTTGGGGAATCAAATTTAGATTTACCTTTGCCCTTATTTTTTCCTTGAGAGGATTTTTCAGCTGTAGAAGAATGAGCGACGTTAACCTCTAACTTTTTTCCAGGATTCGGAAGATTCTGAGGAACAGAATTTGATGAAGAAGAAGATTTTTTCTTAGAAGCATAAGAAGAATTCTGGGAAGTCTGGGACATAGAAATAATGAAATCATCAACTAGTGGTGTCACCTGGGCCTTTGAGGCTGTATACCGAGAGCTCGAGCACGAAGCATCAAGTATAATATCATATAACATGCCTGATTGGGAATAGACCAAATCGAGATATTTGGCACAAGTTATGGCTTGCTCTTCTATGACAACTGCACCCATAGCAATATCCTTGGCAATCTGATTGACGAATGATTTTCTAAACCATTCAGTCAACATTTGATCAAGAATATCAAACTTGATCAAATGATGATACCTTATCCATTCATGAATATGATCAGAGATATGCATAATAATATCTTGCTTCAAGGATGTTAGTAGGTGGGTTCCCATTTCATAACGAACAGGAAACTGAAAATGTGTAAGGAAATCCATGGCTAAAGAGTTAAAGTCTTGAAAAGTTCCATGCAGAAGTTCAATGTACCAATTTTCAACAGCAATAGTCAACTTCCTTTGAAAAATATGGAGACAGACAGAATCGTCAACCCAAGAATTGGAGGAGCACCAAAGATCTCTAGACTTGCCTTCAAACTTGGGCCAATCTCTCAGAATTTTGGCTGGAATAAGAAGCCAATATGGATTATGAACAATTATATCATTGGTCAATCTTGACACATCAAGAAGTTCTAATGTCATGAGAAATGACAATTGCGGATTGAAAGGCATGATGTTCGGTCTTTGATACATGCCGATTTATGGATTCCAACCAAGTTGGGAGAAATTATGCCCCCAAGGGTTCTGTCCTGAAGGATTTTTCCAGTATGGATTCTGTCCATAAGGATTGAAACCTTGTGGATGTGGACCATATCTTGGTTTCTAACCAAAAAATGGATTTTGACCAACAACAGACCATTGAGGTCCAACTTGACCATAATTCACAACATATGGATTTATTTGCTGAAAGTTTTGGAATGGATGTCCCTATGGTTGACCCTGCGAACCCAAAAGGTAACCTTGGGAACCCAATGGTTGACCTTGTGAGCTGAAGGGTTGGCCTTAGGGCTGTTGGATGGTACCTTGAGGATTTGATGACATGATACCAAGAGGTTGTTAAGGTTGGACAGGTTGCCCTTGAGGACCAGGTAGACCCAACTGAACAAAGACCTGCCTTTGCTGAGAGGAGGGTTGTCCTTGCTGGACAAAAGGCTGACCTTGCTGAAAGTGAGGTTGGCCTTGTTGACTAGAAGGTAGTCCCTACTAAAAGTAGGAAAACTAACCTTGATGAGTGAAAGGTTGACTAGTTTGTACATAAGGCATTGCCTGTTGTACATAAGGCTTTCCTTGTTGCCCATAAAGTCGATTTTGACCATAGATAAGACCCTGTTGAAAATTATAAGCACCTGAATGAATTCCAGACTGCCATGGAAATCCTTGCAAATTTATTAACGGGGTCTGAAACTTTTGGGAACCATATGGGATGTAAGGCTGTTGGTTAATACTCTGCAAAAATTGTTGATACTAATCATATGTTAACCCTGTTGGAACAGATGATCCAACAGACATAGGAATTCTACCAACAACTTGGGAGGAACCTAGGATGTGAGCTTGAGCTCCACTCACAAATGGGCCAACAGAGGATTAGGAAAAAATTGATAGCATAGGACCCCAACCAGATATTGGAGTCGATGGAATCGACATAAGAACACTGACGGGAGTTGTTGAGACAACGATGCAAGCAGTTAGCTTTGCGGGGGTAGGTGTAAATATTTTTTGAGCAGGGATGGAAACATACACGTTGGAAACAAGCAGACTAGGGGCAGATACCCCAATCTTCTACCAAATATTATTGCAATGCAAAGGCATGCCACTCAACATGCTCGAGACTAGGTGTCCCAACGAGGTGTAACCATGTGGAATGTACGGCTCGGTGGAAGGCTGAGAGGTCTGCCCCCCATGGGGAAAGCCCTCAGGAGGGAATTGATGTCTGTCAAACAAAGACTCATCTACACCACTGATGGTGCTTGAAACATCCAAGGGAGATGAAACCTCTCCTTTAAAATCCATCGGGAATAACTGACAAGAAGCGGTCCGAGATGGACGCAGCGAATGCACGAGTGGTACACCAGGTGTATCAAACGGACTATATGGTCATTCAGGGGAGATTTAAATGTGATCAAATAATGTATTTAAAGGGTAGAAAATGTAGCCTATAGGCACATCAGGAGGATATCGAGTAGCAAGAGGTTGGATACTCAGAACGAGGGAAAACTCATCTGTTTCAGTCCCAATCGAACACAAATAATTAGAAGAGACATCTAACAATGTCTCTTCAGAAGGGGATGATGCAGATGAAGCTAAACTTGATGGTTCAACCACGATGATATTATCTCAAAAAGAAAAAGAGAACAAAAGGTGATTAATTCAAGGATTTAATCAATATATTTATAAGGAGTTACTCATGATGTGGCCCATAAATATTCTAACAGGTAAGCCATGTGATCGCGGGAAATTAATTTTATAACTTAAAATGAAATAAATAAAAAAGGGGTAAACTAGGAAAAAAATATTAACAGCTAGCTATGAACTGTAATATACACATTAGTGGTCAAGTGAAAGAGAAATGACCAAGGAATTAACGTAAAATATCCAATCTCAAAAAATGTTGTGTTCAGTGTATCACATCTACAAGGCATCCGACTTAGTTACGTATGGTAGGTTTGCAGCCTAATGGTGTCTCCCAAAATATATGCGATGGTACGTGGGAATCCAAGTCCGTAGTAGTGATTTCTGATGCATAACTGTTAGATGAGAGCGTCCCAAAATATACTTGTCATACATCAACATACTTTCATACATGGGACAGGATATCACCCCCCTGGTTGTAACACAAATTGTTAGCGACAACGCCTATGTTTAGCGACGTCGGAACACGTCTCTATCCCAAACCTCTAAATGTGATCCGTTAGGTTCCAAATTCTCCTTAGGTTGATTAAATAAATTTTAAGGTTGATCTTGAATTATGTCTCGGTTTCAAAGTCCTACCGATGTCACCTGAATCCCGATGTCATTCTAAATGAGAGAAGAAATCACTCATCTCGATGAAAACTACGTTAATTAGGGAGAAAAAACTCATACTATAAAATCAGAAAGAAAATCAAATACACAAAATGAAATTCACTTTTCTCTTCAAGTGCACAATATTAAAGAAAAGCAAAAATCTTTTCAATTTCTTTCCTTTCACTAAACGCACTAGAAGTGAATCAAAATGAAACTTTTCATTTTTTAAATAAAAAGAAAACAAATATTTTTTTGTATTTTTCTTATAAGAAAAAATGCAACATGTAGAATGTAAATCAAAAGAAATCACTCACTTTGAGTACTAATGAAATTTCTCAAATAACTATAAGAGACAAAGATTCGAAAACCAAAGAGAAACCAAAGCCAATTTTCTCAAAACAAGA
Organism: Pinus albicaulis; assembly: GCA_034641835.2. Classification (NCBI taxonomy): domain Eukaryota; kingdom Viridiplantae; phylum Streptophyta; class Pinopsida; order Pinales; family Pinaceae; genus Pinus; species Pinus albicaulis. The sequence continues at coordinate 621,857,982 of CM076572.1, read as the reverse complement.
CACCCTTCATTTCTACACTGATCAACACTTAAATAAAAAACGAACTTTAGTCAAAAGCAAGCAATTGTGATCTATGATTGATGGCGAAAAGAGACCCAAATGCACACAAGTTTAACACTTGAAAGTTCTAATCATCAGAACCAACCAAAAGACAAACTCAATCAAACAAAAAGCTTGAAAGATATGATAATAATTGATTCAATAATAATTCTAGAAATCAACAAAGCATGCAACCGTTTGGATGAACCAAAAACACCTAGAAACCCTAGGACAATAAGGATGCACTTGCTTCGCAAAAGAGAGGACCAAAGATGGAGAACTTGAATAAAAAATGTCATTGAACACAGAAGAACAGGAGGTATCCAAACAATAAAGAAAACTTATAAGGATAAGACACACTGGCTGGAAAATAAAATGAAACCCTAAAAAATTACACAAAGAAATCGACGTGGCTGTTAAGCTGCAACTTGCACTGGAAGAGGAAAAGTGCTACTGTGTAAATGCATTCAATGCTGATCGACGAAACTGTCAGAGAAATATCAACTCTGATCAAGGAGAATACTTGAAAATAAAATGGTTTACTGAACTGACACCATGCTTATCACTTCAACAGAGAGATGAATGTCTGTAAGAAGTTATAGAAGGTACAAAGACAAGGAGATGGACACTCGATGAAAATTGACGACAAAACAAAATATAAAAAATTGAAAACAAGAGACTTAAAGGCAAGCACTCCCCAGCGGAGTCGAAATTTTTTTATGCAGGAAAATCCTCTCTATGGATAGAGACGATCACTCTAGCCCTAGGATGGTCTAGTAACAACAAGGAAAAATCTAAAGCCTACTTTCCTAGATTGCAAATGGACATAGAACGTGTATATATCACCTACCTCAATCTGATACTATTCCTCGCTCGAAATCCTTTGATCCTTTGGGCTTCGTAGTCAGATCCTCGTTGTCAGAAACAATTGGTTACCTACATAAGAGATCAAACGATAGAAAATGTGAAAGCATAACATATATTTCATATCAACAATCTATCTAGTTGATCAAGGAGAACTATAAATCCAATCATACATTAAAGACGAGAATGGAAAGAAAGAATCATTTGTATTATATTAATATAGAGAGGGGGAGTTACAACCCACGCCTTGATGTCGTAGCTCTCCTTCAATGGGTCCGGATCCAGGCACGTCTCAAAAGCACTCGTTTCAACATGATAAAAAGAGGCCAAAGGTATCAACTCTCCTTCAATGCATATAGCAATAATTCTATCTTTGTTGTTATTTTATTTTTGTTCTAACCATCAGAGGTATGGGAGGATGTCCATTTTATAGCAAGGGAAGCAGGAACATGGATCCACTTAAGGTGTGGAAATGGGTTATCCATTTCGGTGGTTCCACTTTTGTAGGAACAAGAAGCCTAAAGGGAGAATCTTGGCTCCATCCTCAGGAACAAACAACCATCTCTCTGCCACGAAGCTTCTAGATCTCGAAGCTTCACTTCCATTTCTAAAAAACTTTCCAGAAGTGGATTGATGTGGGTTTGATTCCCATTCCAGCGCTGATCGACATTGCCCCATACCAAAAAAGAGGAATTTGCGCAAGTGAGACAAACAAAGGGTGCGCCGCTCCAAATTATCATGTTTTTGGGGAGCTACTTCAAGAATTGTCAATAAAGAGTTTGTTCATTATGCTGCAAGGGATATAATGGCACATTTTCATGATGGAAAATAGACACAGGGGTCACTGTTAAGGGTATCGAGGATCAGGAACAAGGAGTATAGGGACAGTGACAAATTTCTGTGTAATAAGCATATTCTTCCATGGTGAAGAGAAAAGGAAAGTTTGGAAAGTTTGTTCCTCAGAAAAGGAAGAAAAACATGGAAAATGTTCAATTCTATGGATGTCAAGAATATGGGAACTACAAAAGAGATTGTCCCAAAATCAAGAAGGACAATAAAAAAAGAGGAAGAGAATAATCCCATGTTATCGAAGAAGTGGAAGAAGCTAAAAAGAAGAAATTAAAGAATAAAGAAGTAAAACATCTCTACTAAGATTGAGATAAGTCTTCTCCACATAGTTCTTTTCATTTTTTGTAAAAAATGGTTCTCATTGTAGGAACCATTAGAAGCATGATAGGATGCCTAATTTTTGGAGATGAAATCATAGGAACATATTATTTAAGTAAGAGCTCGTGACATCATCATGGCAAGCTTGAAAGATAGATGGGGCTAAAATTAGAAGAAAGCAACTCTTGGTAAACTCTGTAGAAGTATAAGTAGTACTTATGGGTAGAAGAGAGTCATCTAGTGTGGATCTCATTATACATCATTGGGAAGTATAATTTTGCAATATGAGGAAAAAAAATATCCTCTATTATAATCCTCATTAGAATATTCATCTCTTGGAAGAAGTAAGTGTCTCGCTGAAGAATTACACATTGGATGGGATTCATTGATTGAGAGAATTATGGTATGATTAAAAAGGAATATTGGATACTGAAATGGTTGAAATAATTTCAATCAAGGAAAGGAATATGTTGAAGGATCTCTAGATTACCAAAAGAAGGAAAGAGATATGTATGCATATGTTTGATAAGTTAGGTCATGTCATCATATAGTTGCACATATCTGATATAGATACTCTACCTCATGAGTATGATTAAAATAAAGGGTTCTCTTATAATTATATGCATTAAAGGAATGGTTCACATATTGACTAGATGAAATCAACATAATATGTCCTCATATAAAATATGAGGTGGTTGAAAAAGGTGAAGAAAATATGATTGGGAGTTCCTAGGAAACAATCTGTGAATAAGGAAAAGAAGGGATTGTGAAAGATGCAACTATGGTCACATGGAAAAAGGAAATCAACATCCAATGAATAAAATACTTGGCTATGATATCTGCTGGGAAAGATATGAAGACCTTGGGAAATTATGGAAAGATAACAAGACCCTTGACAAATGAATATCTTGGTGACATGTCAATATGTATGCAGGATGTTGATGTTGCAACAGAAGATGTCATGATGAGGGGCCACCATAATAGGTAACTTTAATTTGATGCCCATTTTTTATTTTTGTGAACAATATCTGGATGGGTTGATACATTGCTACCTATAGAAAGGTGTGGATTCCATCTACAACTCACACCCATGTGAAAGGATGGAATATATTGAAGGATACATGAAGTGGAAAAGGTAGTTGTATGAGTAAAATCCATATATGGTTTAATGGATCACTCTCTAATGAAAGGAAGGATGACATGACTAACATGGTTCGAAAAGGAAAGTGATGGATGTTCGATGCCCTACAAAGAAGTCCCAAAATATTAAGGCTCCATAAAATGAAATTCATGCCATTGAATGGAGGAGCATCACAAGCAGCTGAAGGTTCCATCATCTCCACCAATGAAGAAAATTTTTCTACTGGAAAAAAATCCCTAGTCAAGAGGGAGTTTGGAAACAAGTTTCTAATTAAGGAGAAACTTGGAAACAAGTCCCTGATTAAGAGGGGGCTTCAGTACATTCCTTTTATAGAGATAGGTACATTCCTTTTATAGAGATGGGTACATTCCTTCATAGGAATGGGTATATCCTCCCTGGTTGAGAGGGAGAGATAGACAAATCATTCTTGTCTTCAGTTAGGAAGAAATAATGAAGGATTGGGTAAGTTTTTGGCACTTGATACTCTTTCAGGATGTGGTATGGAATACAAGATAAGTGTAGTCGTAGAGGACCGATATTATTTCCGGACTGGGAATCCAAGATAAGAATAGTCCTGGAAGGACATACCCTATGAACACCTGGGTGGGGTATGATCCTTAAGAGACAATGATGAAGGTTTCTATAAATCATTGGTCTAGCCAACATGGTGCTTTGATCTTGTGGAGAGATAGAGTTGTTAGTCAAAGCCTTGCTATGTGACAATGCTGGGTGATATGATACACATGGGTTACCAATATGAATGTTCTTATGAGAATTATTCATATTGAAAATGTCCAAATACCTTGTATGGATTATGAATATCTCCCTAGTTAAGAGGGAGTGTTGAAATATGTAACTAGGTTCGGTCTTCATAATGACATATGTAATCATGTTTTTATGTAATTGATGTAATGAGAAAAATAAATCTATTTTTGTTTTTGGTCTTGAGGCATGGGTTTCAAGTCCAAGAAAATTTATTTTTATAGGTTAAGCTCCCATTGAGAGCTTCTAGGGCTTGTCCTTGAGTCTACGAGTCTAGGGAATCATTGTCATGTATGAAATACCCTTCTTTGGCATGTTACATGTTGTAAGAAAAACTATTTGAGTCAAAATAACCATTCAAGACCTCGTCAAGTGCTACAATAAAGTCATCCTTATAAAAAGAGATATCGGCCTACACAAGAGGACATGTCAGCCTAATTGCATGGGTGAGAAATTCTATAAAAAGGAGGAATCGACCTCACTCAAGAAGGTACTGATTAAAGAAAGAAGAGAAAGCAAGAAGTATGAATAAGAAGAGATGATAAGCCTCCTAGATAGCAAAGGAAAAGAAGAAAGAAGATCGAATATTCTTGGATCTATTTTGGGAAAAATCATCTCACACGTACAAGGAGAATTAGGGCTCTTACTGCAGGAAGAAGACCGAAAATTACAGTCATGTTAGAAGACTTAATTTGGACAAAAAGGATAATATTTTAGGTCGAAGTGTTGAGGAAGAAGTATCTTTCCAAGTGAAGGAGAAAGGAATATGATTTCCCCATATTCCCTCTCACATGTATGACCCATTAGGGGAATTTTGAAATTTGAAATGGGCTCCCTAAGGAAATTATAAAATAATAGTGGAAATAATAAAATTAGATTAGATCACATCATCAAATTTTAGAGAGAAAAATGAAAAAAAAACTAATTTTTCAACTCATATTTTCAACTTATCTCCCTATGGGTTTACTCAAATTTTGAGTGGGAACACTCATTGGAAGATTAATTTGATTCCTCATCCAAGGAGTACCCATGTTGCATACTTTTGATGGATCCTGCTATATGAAAAATCATAAATACATGAAAAGCGTGATTGCAATCACATTTTTTCAAGTATTTATAATTTTTCATATAGAAGGGTCCATCGAAAGTATGAAACATAGGTACTCCTTGGATGAAGAATTAAATTTTGCATCCAACGAGTACTCCCGCTCGAAGTTTGAGTAAAACATTAGGGAGAAAAGTTGAAAATACAAGTTGAAAAAGTAGTTTTATTATTTTATTATTTTTTAATATTTTTAATTTTTTACCCCAAAAGTGGTGAATCATCCCCCATGGTTGACATCATCATATTGAATCCTATTGGTTCTTATAAATTTTATTTTGGTTGTACATTTTTCTTAGGAGGCCCATTTTAGACCTCAAAAGTTCTCTAATGTAGGGTTTCTACAGTAAGGCCACGTTGTTGCAAGTTCGAAAAGGAGTTCAAAGGAGAAGCTTATACTACTAAAAAGTGAGTTTGACTGAAGTTGAACTTGTGAAAAGGAAGTTCATCAAGGATAGGCATTAACTTGGTCTTTAAGGGTTTTTTTTTTTAAGGTTCTAGGTATTGGAATTCGTCAATTGAAGATTCTATAAGAAGAATAATTCTCATGTGTTTTTCCTCTCAAGTTTGGAGAGGTTTTGGCCTTGGCTGATCACCTATATCTTGTGTCCTTTGTCTCAATTTTCTTGATGGTTTGGTATTTGTTTGATGAAGAATAAAACACAATAATACTCAAATTAAAGAAGAACCTAATTAAGAAAAGTAAAAAGTCTTCAAAAGCAGTTACCATTGCAAGAGAAATCACCTACACTTGCTGCCCTATAAATTTCTCAACACATGTTTGTTTTTCTATGTTTTATATTATTTAATTTTTGTATGATTAAATTTTTAATGTAAATAAAGTATTCTTCCATTTTCACCTCATGCGTTGTTGTGTCTCTAGTGTAGTTCACTATCTCCATCTTCATAATGTTACATTTCATCATTATATGGCTTCAACTTTATGAATTTCATCTTGGACTTCCTTAAAGGATTCATGAAATTTATTATTAAAATATATATGCATCAAAATACTCCACTTCTATGATATTTGGTGATCTAGTTGATATATGTTCTATCTCTTTTAGAGAGCCATCGTACTTCTCATAAATCAACTCCTCATTGTTACAGTTTGTTGAGGAGAGGAAACCCTCTTATTATTTGATGACAATGTATTTGTCTCTATATGTAAATGAAAAGGATATGAAACACTTATCTTCTTATATTCTAATAAACTCTCAAAATTTTGAGATGACGATGCCACTTAATTGGTTCTTTTTCTTCATGAAATAGAGTCAGTTTAAATCCCTCATTTTTCAAGAAGGGAATCCCACGTCAATCCATACTTTCTTCTAATAAACCATCAAAATTTTGAGATAAGGATGCCTCTTGATTGGTTCTTTTCCTTCATGTTTATGCGTCGAAAATCACTACAAAAAAATTGAGGAAAACCACCCGGTCAAGAACTTGAAAACTTCCCCTTATCCGTTTGAGATAGTGGCTTTGGCTGGGAATTATGGGACCAGTTTCCCAATGAAATATAATTGAGTGGATTGGGTGGTATATATAATTGTGACTTGGTGAATGAGAGTGAAAACAAGGTTAAAAAGTGTGTATATATAACTATCTCTATCCCAGGATGAATCATATTTATCTTATATGTGATTTTAAAAGATGATCTTAAGTGCATGTAAATGAAGATTTATCTGGAACTTAAATAAATGTAAAAAAATTTAAGATAATTGATTTGATTAGATAGTTAATCAAATCAATTGATTAAGCACATATCAAATTTAATAATTGCATGTATTTGTTAATGTATTAAAAATGGAAATCTAAGCATGTTCATAAGTGAATTGATGCTGGAATGTGTTTAAAAAGATGCATATAAAAATAAAATCATAAGGAAATTTAACTATTTCTCATATATAACATAAAATCAACATAAATATAAAAGTACCATATATATCTTAACTTTGCTCATTTGAAAAGAAGCCCTTGGTCCAACCTTTCTATTAAAAGAAAATTTAAGAGTACAAAAGTGAAACTTTTGTAAAGTCTTATTTTGAAAATTTCAGGACCTTTTCTTCAAAGAAATGAAAGGGTCTATATAGTAAAATAAAAAGTATACAAATAGTAAATACATAAAGTGTTGAGGAGGTTTAAAAAAATATCCTTAAAATAAGTGAATTCAAAAGAAAAATAGAGTTTGTTGGGATGACTTGCTTCAAGGGTGTGGTTTTGTCTTTGTTTCCATTCGTTCCTTGAGCTGAAGGATGTTTATCATAGGTTGAACTTCAGGAAGTTGGCCTAGACTGATGCACAATTATCCTATGTAGATCGTATCTGATAGTGGAGGGACCATGTAAGAGAAAGTGTCACTTAGACAACACATCATTAGGCATTGACTGTGTGGCTTAACTAAGTACTTCCAGTACTTGTCCCAATCAAGCTTTATCAATTTTTTGATTCTTTGTTCCTTCATTTTAGACATTTCTTGCCACTTATTTATTAAATATTTCACAACAAGTAGAGAATGAGGTGGACACTTATCAATTAAATTGGCAATAATTAGTTTTTTTTTTACTGTTTCAATAATGTTATTGGAAACATCTCTTTCCTGACATATTTCCATTTCTTCCTTCTTTGATTGTATATCCCAATCAGTGAACAATATTTCCTTTTTTGAATCTTCAATTTGGGGAATATTGGCCTTTTCGGCCTTCTCCAGTATCTTTCCAAGTGACATATTGAGAGACTTTATCATCAATTTCATCAAAGATGATCCTCTGGTCAGCTACTTGATTCATTAGTGAATCACTCTTCTCGCATAGATCATTGATTTTAAATAGTATTTGACAAAAAACCACTTGTTGCTGAGCCAACAAAGTGTTTAGTTCCAAAGATTCCTTTTTAAAATCATCCACTTTCATATTGTCATTTAACCATTCCAAAATAAATTGCAACTGGTGGATTTGAGCATCCTTAGCACCAATTTCATATTGATGTTGTAGCTTTAGTTGATCCATACTTTTATAGAGCTGTGAAAGTTGTGCTTGTATCTGATGGTCAATGCTTTGCTTTTCTACCAGCAGTTCTTGTTATAGCTGAAGGATTCTCTCATCTTTTTCTTTAACTATTTGTTGGACTAATGTGGCTTTATCAATTGTAGCAGATACATAAGCACCTGCGAACTGAGTTAAAATTTTTAGTTCTTGATATGGATAGGATTGAGGGTATTTCCAAACTACCTCCATGGGCACATCACGAGGAGCTAGATCCTGTGATTGTTCGACTTTCCTCCTTTTACTTTTTCTACTTATTACAACCTTATGTTTTGGGTTGTAAAAGATATCTAAAGGAGGGATTTACTCTATCTTAAATGCAATTTCAGATGTTGGGTAGGTCGAGATGAATTCACCTCCTTCTGTGTTAACGTATTTATCAGTAGACCCAGTAGTGAATGGAGTCTAACTTTTTTCATGACGTGTTTTGACTGTCTCTTGATGATCAATGATAACCACCTCTTGATCTCCCTTAAGCTGTTGTTAAAAATCTTTCTAGAATTCTTGTAAATCACTAGAAAACAATGAACTATTATTCTATACTTCTATGGGATTAACTTCTTTTGATGTACTAAGTATTTTAGTATCCTTAGGAGGCTGCTCTTTTTGTTGTTCTATCTATTTACCTTTACGTGATATAGGTTTGGATACCTCTAAAATGTATAGAGGAATACTTTCCAACCTATTATTTTTGTATTCATTGAATTGTTCCAGTTGTTTAGGGATGATACGCATGGGTTCCAACTTTTAAACATCTATATAGGTATTGGAAAACTCAAATAATTCATAATAATCATCATCTTCATGAAGGATGTGTCTGATATTTACCTGATTTGTAACATTTAGAGCAACCTTTTTTGGATCAAATTATCCATTAGGAACTGTAAATAATTTCCAACACTAGATTTGATCAATTTCTAATCCAACATGTTTTAAATTTTCCAATGCATAAACACCATAGTGGATGGGAAAGGTAGGCTAGGAATATTTATTAGCTTCTTTCAAGGCTTTAGTCAATCCATGCCCCACTATCTGATAAGAAATTTCTCTGTCGAGAAGCTTGTCTAGTACATATAGTGGGAGTACATGGGGTTAAACAATGCTTCCATAAGCTCTGAAATAAGTAAATAATTATTCCCAAAGAAATTTCCCTATGCTTATAAAGTCAACTTGGGATTCCTTAGACAATATTGGGGCTTTTTCATTAAAAACAGCTTAAACGAGTGGTAGAATAACTACATGACAAATATTATACAAACTGGATTCATATTTGGATTCCCACATAATATCATGGTAAACATGAATGGGGGTGGGGTCTTGGATGGTCCATTTCCAACACATGATTGGAAAATCAGAGGTAAAACACACAACGTCCATGATGTATGCACTCATAAAGAATGGGGGGATTTTCTTGGAGGTAAAAGAGTGATTTTTTCTGTATTAAAGGATATGGGAATCAATATTGTTTGAATAAATGGTACCCCAATCGATAATGTAGGAGTATGTGACAACATCCATAAGAGTGACCCATTCAATGGAAAATTTACTAGTATTGGGTGAACCGAATAGTCTACACATCATAGCAGAAACATAACAGTAGGGACCAACAAGAGAAGTAGTGGAGTACATACTCTTTTCAACATGCTTGTGTTTGTTGGGTATTCCTCCATTGATTTATAAGGTCTGACTGCAACTTTTTTTCTTTTGAAAAATTTTCGAGGAAATATTTTCCATACACCTTCTAGGGGTCTAGTATATGGTACATTCTCTTCAAATCCTTTGCTTGGAATGATCCTATCATTGTTCCTCTTGTTGTTAGAAAGGATTCGTCACCAATGTTAATATTATCAATAATCCATTTCACCATATACGAATATGGTAAAATCTTAGTGCACGTAGAAATTGTATAAAGAAAAGAGTTGGCTACATAAGAAATAATAGATTTTAAGGTAATAGGGGCGTTCACTGTAGTTTTAATTTTGATTATGTGGGGGTTTTCATCTTTGAAAAGCCTCTACATTGATTCCCATGAAGTGGAACCACTTTCTATAGCACATGTAGTATCTAAAAACAGGGGTGACATCTCAGTCACTTCAGCAGCAGGAGGTGTAGGATTAGTAGGATCCATAGGTTTCTTTGATTTCTTAGCAGCCTTAGACATCTCGGAGGAATTACGTTTTTATAGGACTTTCCTGCAAATAAGAAGAACAGGTAGTGAAAAACAATATGTGAAAATGCGGGAGCGATGTAGCAATAAAACCGAAATGATGAATAATATAGTGTTGCATGCGTAGAAATCATAAATATTAATTAACTCATAATCAAATCACATTTGGAGGCTCAAAGATATCATACCATTATAAATTTGGATTTATGATAAATGTGAATTCACTCGCCTGAATGGGCACTTAAACATTTCTAATTAAACATCTTGCATCATAGTTTCATATGTGTGTGAAGGTCCTAAAACACAGAGCACACTTGTTTTTCTGATTGCGATACAAAATTTTCCATTTTAAAATAATAATTATATATATAAAAGGTTTTAAGGCTTTGAGACATTGGCAGGGAAAATATGGATGAATGATTTTACGACATGATATTGCATCGAAATTACAATGTCAGTGAAATTGGATTGCGGAAGGGAATGATACTTGGCGAAATTGCGATGTGATGTATTGCATTGGGGAAATGAAAGTAGGTTGGAGTGCATGACAGCAGGAAGTGATGTGATTTCGCAATTGCGATTGGTGATGTGGCAAAGGCAGGTCTTGGTAATTGTTCTATATGAAATATAACTTGGTCGGGGACTTGTTTCCTCTATTATCGTCGTTTAGGCTTTTATCGCCCTTTTTCCCTAGAAAGGCCCTTTTTCGTAGAAAGGCCTTTTTTCACATTTTGAGTTTCTTTGGTGATATCACATCGCAAATTTTATGTGGAGAAGTTTAGCATGTCGCTTGTTGTGTTTGCGATTAAGGTCCTTTTGGGTTTTCGCTTAAGTGTTTAAGGAAATAAGCTTATGACTTTGATGTTTTATTTTTTTTAAATTCATATTTCTATTTATAAGTCAAAAAAGTTTTATTGTCTTATCCTAAAAATTTAAAAATTTCCCCATTAATTTCTCTAAGGAATCTATTGTAAAATAATGGGGGGTTGTTGAGTAGCACAACAATTGGCGATTCACTGGAAGAACCAGTTATCTTTGATTTATATAAGAATTAAATCTATGATACTGGAAGAATTGGGGGTTGTTGAATAACACACTAATTAAGGAATTGAAAACTATTTAAAAACTATTTGGATAAGTAAAATTACTCTAAATTAAAAAAAAAATATTTATTGTGATCCTTAAAAACCTTTTATAAATGAAAATATTTATTTCTCTATATCACTCATTAAACAACTAAGGAGATAAAGCAGGGTGATTTTTGTGACTTATCCTTTTGATATACTCAATTTTTCGTAGGTGGAGCCACTGCTGCTGGTAGGTGTTCTTAGCCTCGACAGGCTTACCTTTTAACCATCAATGATTCAGTATCCCATCCATTTATCGTTAAAATCCTTACAGATAAATTCAAAACAATATATATATATATATATATATATTTATTTACTCTTAAAATCCATTGTCCTATTTTTATGGCCGAATGGTGACAATGTCATTCATTAGTTGTAATTGGACTGAAGAAGCTGGCTCATGATGATACCCCTTGTCTTATGGTTATAAACATTCATAAGCCATTACCCTATTTTGATATGCAGTAGTGGTAATGTCAGCCTATTATTTTCCTATGATCATGGTAAGCAGGCTCATGATAAGACCTCTTATCTTTTAAGTTTTAAATATTTTTTAATTACATTCTGAAAAGAGTATAATTAATGGATGGGGAGAACCATTGACTCGCTAAGAGTTTTGATTGAAAATTTAGAGTTAAATATGGTTAGTAACAAATAGTATTTACTTTGTAAAGGTGAACCTTTTCTGACTGATAATGAGGTGAAAAGACTTATAAAGTTTAAGGTTGAAAGAATTTACAATTTCAATGGAAACAAAATTTCAGAGTTATATAATAACTATCCACCTTTACAAGTTTGTGATAATTTATTTTAAAAATTCCTATTCTTCAAGATGAAAAGTCATAAAATGATTTAGAGATATTGATAAAAAACAAAAAGTATGCTATCTAACATTATTCTTTTATTAATCTAAATATGCAAATACAAATATATTGCATTAGAAGAAGTGTTCTTCTAAGAAAATATTTTTTTTCAAAATTAGCCGATTGACAGGAAGAGAATCTCTCTTCCCTTGTAGATCTTGCAATATGAAGGTTTATGGGCCTGCTTGTTCAGTAATTTGAAATGGTCCAAGCCATATTTTCTGGAATTTGGTATGTTTACCCTTTTCCTCATGTGCCTTGTCCCATTCAAGAAAAGGGTCTTCAACTTGAAAAGATTTTTTGGCAACAAAACTTGTATCAAAAGAATATTTGAAAATATTCTTATGTCAAGCATGTGTAAGTTTGGCCTTATCCCTTTCTTCTTCTAGTTTAAGGATTTGGGACGTTGTTACAGTAAAGAAGAGGAAGATACTTCGTCAATGAATTGGACTATGTCTAGTGAGGGAAGGGCTAAATTTTATGGAATTATAGCTTTTTTCCCATATACTAGATTGAATGGAGAAGTGCCTATAGAGGCCTTTTGAGTTATTCGATCTACCTATAGAGAAAATGTTAATGATTTATGCCAATTCTTTGGTTTTGATCAACAGTTCCTTTTATAATTCTTATGAGGTTTTATTGGTTGTCTCTGCTAAACCATTCCATTGGGGATAGTAATTAACATAATATTTGAGTTTAAAACCTTAATCGAAAATTCAGTCATATTATTACCCGAAAAGTAAGATTCATTGTCGAATATAAATGCATTTGCTAAGCCAAACTTGGTAAAAATGAACTGATCGCTGAATTCCATAATGGTTTCAGAATTAGCTACCTTTAGTGGAATGGCCTTCACCCATTTAGTAAAGTAGTCCGTTGTAGTAATAATGTATTTTTTCTATTTGGAAGCATTAGGAACAATCTCACCTATGATGTCAAGTCCCCACTATTCAAAGGGTTGTTCAATGTTGACATGTTGTAGAGGTAAGGCTGGCTTTCTTTGTCTTCTAGTAGCAGTTTGACATATATTGTATTTTATTACATATGCATGAGTATCTTTTAACAAGGTTGGCTAGTAATACCCTGCATGAATGATTTTATGTGCATTGGTATCTCCTCTGAAATTTCCACTTGCAGGTACATCATGGAGTTCCTGCAAAACCTTCCGTGATTCAAAAAATTCAAGGAATCTTAATAATACAGAGTCATAGTTTTTTCTGAACAACACATCATTAATGATTTGATATTGATTATATTTTAATATTAAAGCTCTTTTCCTTTTATGATTGAGTTATGTGGGAGCATATCCATTTTTTAAAGAAAAGATAAGATCATCATATTGTGATTCAGAGTCTATCAGACTTACCTCCAAAATGTGTAAAATATTACTTGAATCCTCATCATCTGGTATGTTGGATGCTCCAGTCAGAAATATGAAAAAACCTTGTCCTTTGACAATTTTAGCTGGTTTAATGTCAATATCATATTCCTGCAGGGCTGTGACCCAATTTTCCCTTTTTTCTCCTAGTTCCTTTTCCACAAGCAACTGTCTTATTGTTTGGAATGGAACTGTTATCTTGGTATGTGTATTTAGGAGAAAAATCTTGAAATGCTTTAAATATTTGTAAAAACAAAAGCTTATTTCTCCACCTTTGAATAATTTAGTTCAACACCTTGAAAATTTTAACTAAAGAAAGAGATGGATGCTTCGATGTGTTGATCATTAACTTGTGTTAGAGCACCAACATAACATGCTTCAGAAGAGAAAGTGTATAAAATAAACTGATCAGAAAAAAATGGAGTAGTTAGAGAAGGGGAATTTGTGATAGCTTGCTTGATTAAATCAAAAGCTTCTCTTTCATTATGTCCCCATTTAAAGACTAAGTTTTCTTGATCATGGCTTGCAATGGTAAATTTTTTTTGGAAAATTCAGGAACAATTCGCTTAAAAAAATTTATCTGTCCTAGAAAGGACTGCATGGATTTCTTGTTATGGGGTAAAGGGGTTATAGAAATTTCCTTTATCCTATCAAGATCAATACGAATGCCTTCTTTTGACACAATAAATCCTAAAAATTTTCCTTCACTAAGAGCAAAGTAATACTTTTTTGGATTTAATGAAATACCATACTTTTGGTAGCATTGAAAGTTTTTTCTGAGGTCATGATAATATTTGTTTCTACTATTTAAGTAAATGGTTATGTCATCTAAGTATAAAACCATAGTTTTGTTTATTAGACCTCTAAAAGAAATATCCATAGCTCTCTGAAAAGTTTCTCTTGCATTTATTAAACCAAAAAGCATTTTTTGATAGGCATAAGTGCCCCATTTGGTTCTAAATGTAGTCTTCAACCTATCCTCTGGATGAACTCAGATCTAATTATAACCTGAAAAACCATCAAGGAAAGAAATTAATTCAGAGCCAACAACTGATTGTAGCATTTGTTCCATAGGTGGTAATGGGAAATTGTATTTCATACAAGATTTATTAAGATTCCTAAAATCTATACAAATGCGGATGCCACCATTTTCCTTCCTAAAAGGGACTAATTTTGATACCCACTTTGAATGCCTAACGTGAAATATGATTTTGGCTTTAAGGAGTTTATTCAACTCATATTTGATTTGATTTTCCAAATTGGGGTGATTTCCCTAAACTTCAGTTGTACCGGCTTATTAGTAGATGTCATTGGGATAGTATGTTGGATAATGGAGGTATCATATGTCTTGAGATATTCATAGCTCCATGCAAAACATTCTTATATTTCTTCAATAAATGGATGAAGGATAATTTCTCATTAGATGAGAGACCAAGTCCTAGATTGATGTTTTGGGGTATGATATGAGTTCCAAGATTTACTATTTCAAATATAAAGGTTGAACTTTGGAGTTTATAATTACTAACCTTTTTAAATATGTCTTTTAAGTCATAAAGATCTTCAAGTTTTACTACAGGTTTAGGTATGGAATTTTCATCATCTTTTTTCTTTAATTTTCTTTCGCTCTCATCCTCACCAATTAGTTGATCATCATATGATCCCTTAGATGTAAGAAAACTTAGAATTTCTTAATCGTCATTAAATATTCTCAAATTGGTGACATTATCAAGAATAGATGGACACAAAATTAATTCTATGGAAAATCTATCTGGACTATAATCCTTAGATGGAATAAGTCTAGACGCTACATTAGCCAAGAGATCAACACTTGCATTTTGAAGCCTCGAATGCTAAGAAATGTGAGTTAAGAGCTTTCAGTAATGACTGATAATGTTTGAGATGGCTAGAAACATAGTGACTAGTATTTCTAACTTGTTTAATAACAATTTCATAATATCCATATACTTGAAGGTATTTCACATCTATATCTATTGCTTTATACAAGCCTTGGACTGGTTCCTCATACACTGCAGTATTGTTTGTGCATTCAAATTCTACCCTACATGTTAGCATTGTATTTTCTCCTTCTAGATTAATCAATATGCAACCTGCTCCTGCACCATCATTAGATCTAGATCCATCAAAATACAAGGTCCAAAATACATTTTTAACAAAAAAAAATTTCTACAATATTTACACATTTGGAATAATGTGATTGTGAAAATATTTCAAGTCAAGAAGTAACATAATTGATTAGAAATGAAGATTGTTGTGCATTGAAATTACCCAAGAATGATTCATCATATTAATTTCCAAGGATGTTATTGGTAAATGCCTCTAGTTCATTTTCATCCTCAAAATCATTTACTGAGTATTTCATGTGATTTTCACGGTGAACTCAAATTTGATTTGGCTTACCATTTTAAGGAAGCCACATATTAGACCAGTCTGTGGAAAAATAACGGTGAAGATTTTTAGACCAATATATACTAAGAATCAAACCATAAAAGTGAGGGATGTCAGCAACTAGAATGTCAATTACTTGATGAACTTTTGAATTAGAAGCGAGTCCAATAAGGAAAAAATTCATTTCTCCTAAACCCTTGACTTTGGTTCTATCTAATTGAACAATGTGTACAAATTTTTTTTGGGGTGAGATGTTTAACTTAAAAGAAAAATAATATGGCATTATATTTGAAGAAGCCCTAGATTCCATCAGGAAATTGTGCACATTCTTATTAAAAACTTCGAAAGTTAGAAGGAAAGGAGGAGTGTGAGAATTGGATCTATCTCCAATTAGTATAGAATCAGTGGCATCAATATTTTTTGATGAATATGAGGTAGGTTTACCTACTCCTTTTGAGGCTTTAGAAGTGACAAGAGAAGGTAAAGGAGAGGAAGGAACTACATTCAATTCTTTGAGTAGGATTTTCTGTTACTACTTTAATTTACTGACCTCATACATGGAGATATTTCTTTGAATTTCTTCATATATTTGATTATATTATAATCAATGGTATATGAAACCACTAAGGTATTTTATGTAGATGGAGAATTAGAAGATGATGGGCTTGTTTTAGGAGATGTAGAAGGAGTATTTTTATTAAAAACTTTGTCTTTAGCAACAAGAGTTGATGCTTTCTTCTTCTGTGTATATTGTGGTAGATCAATAGGGTTTTTACTTCTAGTGCTAACTGTCAATGCCTCATGATCATCTTCATTATAATATTTAGGGAGGATGAAATCCCATGATCCATGAAATTCAACCAGTTCTTCATCTTGAGATTCATCTGTAGACAATATTGTTTCATCCTCATCTTCATCTTGATCTAATTCAACATTAGAGATTATATTTGGAGGTTGAGGATTTGAAGTTTGAGTTTTCTTGAAATATCTAAAAGGTTTCTTAGAAGAGGACTCTTATACTTGTTTTTTTTATTTCTACCATCTCATTAGACATTGTTTTGAAAACATTTTGTAAACCTTCAAGATCGAAAGGATCCTTAGGTGTTTTCTATTTGGGATCATCCTTAAATGTAGACTTTATATCTTCCTTGACAATCTTCTTCTCTAGAGCAAGAATTATCTTTTCTACAAACTCATGCTTCTTTCATGTTTTCTACCAAAGTAGGCTTATTGGCTCTATCTGCAAAAAATTCTATATTAGAAGGAAGAGAGGATATGTACCATTCAATTTGTACATCAACACTAGGTTTAAATGCAGTTGGGATTTATTAAGCAATTTGTTAAATCTGGAATTGAAATCTTTGATCTATTCTCCTAAATTTTCTTTAAGATTTGAAATGTCATTTATGAGAGTAGTAGTAGTAAGATCATCACCAAATTTGGTCAAAAATTTCTCTTTGAATATGTCCTAGCTAGTAATATTACCTGATGGTAAAAAAAAGTACCATGATCCAGTTGATCCTTGAAAAGTATAGGGAAATAACCTTACTACACAATATTTTTCTGAGACTGCATTAAGGTAAATGGCAAGCATAAAATTGTGGAGGTGTTCTTCAACAATGAGACCATCATCGGGATTTTACTTAGGCAACCATATCTTTGGATTCTTGGGTAAATTATGAAGAGGACTTTCTAATTGAACAACTCCAGGATTGGTCCATTGCCTATTTTCCATTGTATGACCCATGGGATTGGTTTGTCTTGAAGGAGGATTTGAAGAAGAAGAAGTAGTTCCCAAGGTGGATGTGGTTGAAGAAGAAACAACCACTAAAATGGTACTACTTGAGGCAACACTATTTGATTGAGATGAAGAGATATGAATGGATGAGGAAATTGGTTGGGAAGATGAAAACGAAGGAGGAATGAATGATGGATTTTGTGGAGGAGAATATGTGAGAATCTCAGTAGCAGGTGTTTGAGTTTCAGATGTAGGAGTTTTCCTATGCTGGAAATAGAGAGGAAACTCAAATGGAGTTATTCCAAGTTTTTCACTCTGAGAATGAGTCAATACACCAGTGCCTTGAAAAATGGAAGTAACTCTTCCTTCAGAGGCTTCAGAAAGCACGAGCTTTTCTGCTGAAATGGAAATTTCTTCTAATTTCTTTATCAAAGTTTGTACTTCAGGTGATTCTAGAGTATATTCGAGGGAGAGTTCTTTGGGAATGGAGAGGAAAATCAAATGGAGTTATTCCAAGTTTTTCACTGTGAGAATGAGTCAATACACCAGTACCTTGAAAATTTGAAGTAACACTTCCTTTAGATGCTTTAGAAAGAACGAGATTTTATGTTGAGATATAAATTTCTTCTAATTTATTTATCAAAGTCTTTACTTCAGGTGATTCTAGAGTATAGTCAAGGGAGAGTTCTGTGGGAATTTAACTAGGAGACTTAGGAGGGGATTTAAAAAATTCAGATCTAGAGGTAGTATATTTTTAGCGTGGGCTTGACATTGTAGGAGATTTGCAGCAGGATAGAATCTTTTGATGGTATTTGGTTTTAGGATTAGGATTTGGTTCCAATCTTAGTCTAGTAGGCCATCGTTCTAGTAGAAAAAATTTTGATGCCTTGAAAATTGTTGCAAGAACATCGAGGAAAAAACACCTGATCGGGGACTTGAAAACCATCCCTTATATGTTTGAGATAGCGGCCCTGGCTGGGGATTATAGGAACAATTTCCCAATGAAATATAATTGAGTGGATTGGGTGGTATTTATAACTAACTATGACTTGGTCAATGAGAGTAACAACAAGCTTAAAACCTATCTCTATCTCAGGATGAATTATAATTCTCTTATATGTGATTTTAAAAGATGATCTTAAGTGTATGTAAATGAAGATTTATCAGGCACTTAAATAAATGTAAAACAATATAAGATAATTGATTTGACTAATTATTTAATGAAATCAATTGATTAAGCACATATCACATTTAATAATTGCATGTATTTAAAATGGAAATCTAAGCATGTTCATAAGTGAATTAATGTTGGAATGTGTTTACGAAGATACATATAAAAAAAACATCACAAGGAAATTTAACTATTTCTCATATGAAACAGAACATCAACATAAAGATAAAAGTATCATATATATCTCAAATCTTCTCATTTGAAAAACAATCCTTGGTCTAGCCTTTCTATTAAGAGAAATTTTAAGAGTACAAAAGTGCAACTTCTCTAAAGTCTTCTTTTCAAAATTTCAGGACCCTTTCTTTAAAGACATGAAAGGGTCTATATAGTAAAATAAATAGTATAAAAATAGTAAATACATAAATTTAGGGAGTTTAAACAACTCTCCTTAAAATAAGTGAATTAAAAATAGAAATAGAGTTTTTTGGGATGGCTCGCTTCAAGAGTGTGGTGCTGAATCTGTTGCCATTCATTCCTTGAGTTGAAGGATGTCTATCATAGGCTGAAATTCAGGAGATTGGCCTAGCCTTATGCGCAAATATCCTTTGTAGACCACATCTGATAGTGGAGGGACCATGTAAGAGGAAGTGTCAGTCATACAACAAAACATTAGCCATTGACTATGTAGTTTAACTAAGTACTTCCAGTACTTGTCCCAAACAAGGTTTATCAATTTTATGATGCTTTCTTCCTTCATTTTAGACATTTCTTGCCATTTCTTTATTAAATCTTTCACAATGGGTAGAGAACCAGGTGGTAACTTATCAATTAAATGGGGAGAAATGAGGTTTTTGCTGACTGTTTCAATAATACTTTTGGTAACATATCTTTCCCTACATATTTCCCTTTCTTCCTTTTTTAATTGTATATCTTGATTACGGAACAATATTTCCTTTTTTGAATATTCAATTATGGGAAGATTGGCCTTTCGACCTTCTGCAATATCTTGCCAAGTGACATATTGAGAGACTTTATCATCAATTTCACTAAATTCGATCTTATGGTTAGCTAATTGATTCATTAGTGAATCACTCTTCTCTTAGACAGTCTTTGAAAAAACACCACTTGTTGCTGAGCCAACAAAATTTTGAGTTCCAGAGCTTCCTTTTTAAAATTATCCACTTTTGGATTATCCTTTAACTGTTCCATAGTAAATTGCAGCTGGTGGATTTGAGCATCCTTGGAACCTGTTATCCATGTCAGCCCCCATTAAAATTTTTGGCCATCAGCCCCTCCTGAACCTTCCAAATTTTCTATCGCGGCTTAAGAAATTCATTTTTGCTTACCGTGCCTTTCCTGCCCTCTGAAACACAATAGTAAGCACCACAGACGCGTATTCGAAATCATAGGAGGCCTAGTCCCTTTCAGCCCTAGCCCCTCATATCTTATCGTCTATATGACTGAAGCTCGTGACCAAGTGTTAAGTCCCAAGGGCGCCTAACGTATATATCTATCACGCCCGCTCCAGACCGTTGGATCGAAACACAAATCAATGGCCCAGAATCTCCTTTGCTTTGGTGGTCCCTGTGCCCGTGCCCACTCAGAAACCAGCCTGTTTATTTCGCACCACCTTTGCTGGGCAGGCGGTATTCCACAAATCGCAGCGATTCCATACGTTGCTTACCATGCGTCCTAGGCCACTGTTCCAATACCGCCCCATTTCGCACGTTAACGTCCAACCCAAGATGTGCAACGAAATCTACGTGGGCCATTCGATCTGAAAGGCATCATCCGACGGTCGTTGCGCTATGAAGATGTGCATGTGTTAAGCCCAGCATACAATGTCCCGGGCCCGCCTTTCCATTGGTCTCCAATGTAGTTTAAACCGTTAATCTCATTTAAGGATCGTGTGGCCTAGATCATTTGTGTGACCACCTGTTGACCGAGTTTCTCACCACGTCATCATCCCATGCACCTATTGTGTTTTTCCTCCGCCATTCACATATTTCATTCATAAATCATATTTCAACGTTTTACATGGAAAGCTATCACCAGCCCGTCCTCCATCATTTCTCTGCATCTCTCCGCCACCCCGTATCGTTTCATCATTCCGCCAAGTCTACACCACCATTTCCATCAACCCCACCATGTTCACCATCCCTGTGTCCGGCTTTCTTTAACGAGTTTGTGGTTTTGCAGGTTTTCCGCGGCAGAGAATTATCACGATTCACCGCCTCCATTATAGAAGCCGAGAACGCATGATAGGACCATGTTTCAGGAGAAAAATTCATTAAAAAAAAAGACTCGATAGCTGCTATGATATGACCACCATTAAAGAAAGCAAGGATTTAGATCTATTAAACCCTCCAGGGTCATTCAAATGCACAGGTTGAGCAGATGAAGAATTAATGGCGCAGATAGAGAATATCAGTGAAGAGCATGGGATTAAAGAAATGCATTTAAGGACTTTGGGGCTTTTACATAACCTTTTGGAGGCAAAGTACCAGATCGAAGGCTCTGCAGATCACTAGAATGATTTTTTCACAGAAAACAATACCCTCAAGGTTTATTTCAGCCGAGTTTTCTTCAAGAAAGGACAGAATGTTCATGTGAATTTCTCTCTATACCGTGTTCCTGAAGATATTTTCTACCCAGTGCATTTATTTCTGCCGGCAGCAGAGTACATACAGCTCAGCATGGTCATTCAGCAGTGTGGGCGCGAAGGTTTTTCGCCATTTTGTTTAAATTAATCCAATTAAATGAGCATCACCTACCTCATTTTCTAGATTTTTCTGTTTCTTCTATAAAAAGGGAGAAGAAACACACTGTAAGGGTTCCGGACATTTACCAGAAATTTGTGCAGTGAAAGGGTATTGTATACATTTTGTAAAAGTTCTTGTATGAAGGTTCAGAGCCCGTAGGGTCTCAGTGAGGAGGATTTATATCTGTCTTAGAGGATTACGGTCTTTGGTATTCCACAGTATGTAACTCCTCTTCCTCTCTACCTTTGTTTTAATACAATATTTCATTTGTCCTTCTTCTTGTATCATGTTTCTTTGGAATGCTGTGATGCTCATGATTTTAGGTAAGGATTTATCTAGTTGATACCACTTGGATACATTCAACCACTTTTAAATAGCTCGAACTTGAATATCTTTGTTTCATATTCATTTCAGCCATCTTCTGTATATTTAGTTGCTTTGGGAAGGTGCTTTTGCGCTGCACCCATTGTCATTCTTATAAGATTCTTAGAATAAATGGCCATATATGGTTCTGTAGCCTTATTTGCAGGTATCGATTGAGGTCAAGGCGATATCTTCTCATATTTCTTTCTACATACACCTTCGATATTTGATTTAGCGGCATATTATTTGAATTGACTCTTTACGGTAAATTGTCTCTTGGCCATGCGATAACGTGTTGGGGCTTTGCATTGTGTGTCTACACGCGTTTAGCTTGCTGTGGCCGATTTAAACGATGGGTCCCATTTAAATCCATTTCCTTATTTTACAAGAGATAGTAGGAGAGCCTTTTGGATTGACACCCAAGTTATATTATGTGCTCCTTGCTATGATAAGATTTCCTAGGCACTGCTCTATGGAAACTCTAGGCTGTCTCTAGGAGTGACAACAATTGTCAACAACATCTTTTTGGTGCCGTTGCCGGGGATCGAATTTAAGAAAATCATTATCCCTGGGCCTTGACAAATCATATTCACTCTCTAATCAGGTGAGCACAGAGAGTTGAAGAGTTGTATATCTCTCACCTTGGCGACTCCACTGTTGTTTGTTTGATAAATCTATTGGTAGTCCTTGCTCCTCGTAAGCCACATCTGAGGTCAGATACATCACAGTCAAAGACATCTTCAGTGTCTGACCTTGAGAAGATTATACAGAGAAGAAGTTGGAAAGAAAAGAAGTCAGTTCGTGCTGAAATCCCTGAATATTCTGAAGAATATTATCTATCGTCTTCTTCTCAAGAAATCCAAGTAGAAAATCTCGACTGCACTGCTGGAGATACAGTGTATTATTCAGATAGCCCACCTAGGGGAAGTGCTAGGATTAAAGCTAATCTTCACCTTACTCCTGAGGTCGAAGAAGTTAAAGAAATCACCGAAGTAGCTGCTGTTAACCGTGAACTGTTCCCATCTACACCTCAGGCTGCTGTACAGTATATCCCTATTGTTATTCATACTCCACTTCCACCTCCACCTCTTCCTCCCTTTGTACATTAGATTGTTGCACAACCCCCACCTCCTCCAATGGCTAATGTTCCAACTTTTTTGTTAAACAAATATGCTCCCTTAGCATTACCTCAAGTGCTAAATGATATGCCACAGGATTATTTGAAGATATTGCCCAGATTCACTGGGGAAAATGAAATTGATGCTCAGAAACATCTTGAGACCTTCTGCTCCTTTGCAGAGAACTTTAATGTAGAACATTTGGATGTGGTATTAAGACTATTTGTGCAATCTCTGGACGGTGAAGCCAGAAAATGGTTCAAAACATTAGGAAATTGTTCCGTAACCACTTGGGACGATATGGAAAATAATTTTCTCAAAAAATGGGGAGAAAAGAAAGATCATGGACAGTGTCTTACTGAGTTCAATACACTTAAGAAGAAACATAACGAAGGGGTGTCAGCATTTATCAAGAGATTTAATAAGTTATATCTAAATATCTCTGCTGACATGCAGCCTCATCAGAATGCTGCCAAAGTCGTTTTCATAGCAGCCTTTGACTCAGATTTTGGTTTCTCTCTCAGGGAAAGGAAGCCTGCCACTCTAGATGATGCTCAGTCAGACGCTCTTGAGTTGGAAGCAAATTTTTCCTCCACTGGAAAATTAAAAGGAAAAGCTGAACAAGACACCAGAAGAAGGGGTAAAGAGGAAGTATCTACCTCCAATCAGGATAAGGACTCAGATAGAATTGAAGAAATGAACAAAATGATTAAGAATATTTCTAATAAAATAATCAAGCTTGAATTGGAGACCAAGAATGCAGCCTCCAAGAATTTTCAAAATGCTCCAAACAGGGGTTACAATCCCCAGTATAGGAAACCACCCCTGCAAATATTGCCAAGGGAAGCAAAGGAGCAACAAGATCAAGTTCCACACCCATTATACCTGGAAGGTCCAGTAGATGACTCCATTGAAGATGCTGCCTATGAACTGCAAGATGCAAATCTTGCTTTCTCTAACAATGATGAAGTTGAATGCCCATTGCATGAAGAAGGAGAAGAGCTCGGGGACACAGAAGATGCAGAAATCGATCACTATTGAAAACAATTTAATGATTTCATGCAAGCACATTTTAACAGAAAATATGATCTCAGATCTTCTAGGAAGAGAACTTGGACTCAAGATCAAGAAGAGGAGCCACTTCAAAAGGAAGTATCAGCTCAAAAGGAGTCAACGATGCATAAAGCCACAGACAAAGGTAAGAGTCCTCTGAACAAACCTTTGCAATCCAATGACCAAATTCCTTCTTCTTCAAAAGCAGTCACTCCTAATGCTGAGCCTGTATCAAAAGAAGTTAAAACTCCAGCTGAAAATAAAGAGTCAAAAGAAGTTGTAATATAAAATTCCCCTCCTGTTTTCAATCTGCAAAAGGAACTTGAGAAAGTCAAAATCCCAGTCCCCTTGACTGAACTGTTGAAACAACCTGCATATCAATCTCAAGTCACTTCTTTATTGTTCCCTCCTGAAGCACCAATAATTCCAGACAGTCTTAATCTGCAAGAAGAAAGACCCATGGTTGTGTTTGGCCCTCATGTCGAGGAGATAGATCCTTCTACTCCTCCCTTCTATGTGTCTCTAGTGATTCATGACCTGCTGTTGCACAATTGTATGCTAGATTCTGGAGCTTCCCATAATCTTATGCCTTTGTCAATCATGGAACAACTAGGATTACAAATCACACGTCCATATAAAGACCTCTATTCATTTGATTCCAAAATAGTTAAATGTCTGGGGATGATTAAAGAGTTAGTGGTCAACCTGGCCCAAATTCCAGCAAAAAGTGTAGTAATGGACATCGTGGTCGCTAATATCCCAGTTCGCTTTGGCATGCTGTTGTCAAGGTCCTGGGGAACGAAAATTGGTGGGTCACTCAAACTAGACTTAACATATGCCACTATTCCAATTTTTGATGGCCAGGAGAGGAGGTTATACAGAGAAACTAGATTTTTCAAGATGGTGACTAAGGCTAACAACTCAGAGAATTCACCAGTCTAAAGTAAAGAAGGAGATTTCTCATGTTTGATGTTAGAAGAAGACCAAAACTTCGCTCAGGAACCATCATTCTGTCAGATCAAGACTGAGCAGCCTTTAGAAGATCATGAAGCAGGAGTATGGACTCTACATTTTGATGGAGCAAATTCAAGAGAAGGTAATGGGGCTGGAGTATTATTAATCTCTCCTACAGGAAAATGGATCCCACTGTCTTTTAAATTGGAATACGAAGCTACTAATAATGTAGCTGAATATGAAGCACTGCTATTGGGATTACAAACAGCCAGGAGCATGGGCATACAGTGTTTAAAGGTCCTGGGAGACTCTGAGCTGGTGGTCAGACAGGTCAGAAATCAATGTCAAACCAAACATCCTCGGCTGAGGGTTTACAGGAATGAAGTATGGGACATGGTGGAGAATTTCTTCTCAGCATTTAATATCCAATTCATGCCCCAGGAGCAGAATAGAATGGCGGATTCTCTCGATGTAGCTGCCAGTACATTTTGTCCTCCTCAGAACCCTCTCTTGAGGCATGAAGTCAAGGTACGTTATAGACCATCAATCCCAGACAACATCAAGCACTGGCAGGTATTTGAGGATGATGAACATATGAAGAGATTTCTGAAGACAGTGGGGGAATTCTCCAATATGGAGATTGATGATTGTGAAGAAGATGAGGCTGAGAATGTTTCAGAAAATAATTGGGAAGAGAAGATGGAAGGCAGTAAAGTGCTGCAGCTGAAAGGAAATGTCATCCCGAGAGGGTTGGTGCCTCTAGAAAGATTATTTGACAAGAATGATGTCCCGGCACAGTCTGGTAAAGTGGTAGAAGAAGATCAGGTGGAAGATTTGAATCTGGGTACCAATGTTGAGCCCAAAATTGTGAAATTGTCCAATAAGGTCCCAGAGGAATATAAGGAAAAATACTTGAAATTATTTCAGTCATACAAGGACGTATTTGCATGGTCCTATCAGGACCTTAAAAATTTTTATATTAGTATAATGTAGCATAAAATTCCTCTGAGGGAAGAAGAAAAACCTTATAAGCAGAAGCTTAGACAGATAAATCCTCTGCTGCTTCCCTCCATTGAAAAAGAAATCAAGGAGCTGCTAAAGGAAAAAATAATTGTGCCCTTGAGATACTCTGAATGGGTGGAAAACCTTGTTCCTGTCCGAAAGAAAAATGGAGAAATAAGGCTATGTGTGGATTTCAGGAATTTAAATAGAGCTTCTTTAAAAGATAGTTATCCACTGCCCAAGATGGACCACATCCTGCAGAAAGTGGTTGGAGCCTTTAGAATTTCAATGATGGATGGTTTCTCCGGGTATAACCAGGTGGCTGTACTTCCTGAGGATCAGAAGAAAACTGCTTTCACCACACCATGGGGTACATTCATGTATGCCAGGATGCCTTTTGGACTAATTAATGCAGGGGCCACTTTTCAGAGGGCTATGGATATTGCTTTTGTTGGGGAGCAAGACAAATTTCTGGTGGTGTACCTTGATGATATTACAGTGTTTTCAAAAAATGATGCTGAACACATTGAGCATTTACAAAGGAATTTTGAAAAATGCAGAAGTTATGGTCTTTCTCTTAATCCGCAAAAATCTCTATTTGCATTAGAGGAAGGCAAAATTTTGGGACATATTGTAACTAAAGATGGGGTAAGGATAGATCCAAAAAGAGTAGAGGTTATAAATAGTATTCCTCTCCCCAGAAATAAGAAAGAGGTGCAAGTGTTTTTGGGACGTATAAATTTTCTGAGAAGATTTATTCCTAACTATGCTGAGATATTTAGGCATATAACAGATATGCTAAAGAAGAATAATGAGGTGAAATGGACACAAGAATCACGGGAGGCCTTTTCTAGAATTAAAGCTGCATTTGCTGAAGCTCCTGTGCTAGCTGGGCCAGATTATACTAAACCATTTATGATCTTTTCCTTTGCTTCACCTCATACAATAGCTGGAGTGTTATTACAGAAAAATGAAGATGGATATGAGCAGCCTATTGCCTTCTTCAGTCAGGTTCTTCATGATGTAGAACTGAAGTATAATATATTGGAGAAGCAAGCCTATGCCCTGGTGAAATCCCTTAAAGCTTTTCGTGTGCATATTTTGCAGTCCCACGTTACTGCATATGTCCCTACAGCAGCTGTCAAAGACATCCTCATTCAGGGAGACAGTGAAGGAAAAAGAGGGAGGTGGATTGCAAAAATACAGGAGTATGATCTGGATATCCGCCCTACCAAGCTGATCAAAGGATAGGGGCTCGCCAAAATTCTATCTGAATAAAACTATCAAGCTCTGGGCATAAATTTTTCTATGATTTCAAATGAAGAGTTTGTGAGAGAAAAAGAGCAGCAACGTCTGGAGATGGCTACTCAGAAAGTACACATGAAGTTTCTCACCAGTCCTTGGTACAAAGAAATAGTAGAATATCTTTTGATGCTCAGCCGTCCTCCAAGTTGTGATAAAACAAAATACAGGGCATTAAGATTAAAATCACAGAAGTACATAGTGGCTAATGGACAATTGTATTAGAGGGACCCTTCAGGCATCCTAGTATTGTGCCTCACAGAGGATGAAGTGGAAAGTATAGTGATGGAATTTCATGAAGGAATCTGTGGAGGACACTACAACTGGAGGGCCACAGCTCATAAAATCCTAAAGGCTGGTTTCTACTGGCCAAAATTATTTGGAGATGTTTTTACTTGGGTCAGAGCATGTGATAAGTGTCAGAAATTTGATGAAAGACAGAAATTGGCAGCTCTGCCCTTGATTCCAGTTCATGTAGATGAACCATTTCAACAATGGGGAATAGATTTTATAGGTGAGATTCACCCACCCTCAAGTGGACATCATAAATGGATATTGACAGCCACAGATTACTTTACAAAATGGGTGGAAGCCATACTTGCAAGGAATGCTACTGACGTTGTCATCATAAAGTTCATGGAAGAAAATATCATATCTAGGTTTGGTTGTCCTGCTAGAATATTGACTGATAATGCACAAGCCTTCAAGTCTGCAAAATTTGTAAATTTCTGCCAGTAGTATAATATTACATTGAATCACTCCACAGCTTATTATCCACAGGGAAATGGTTTGGAAAAATCTTCCAACAAAACTCTGGTGAGGGCCTTGAAGAAAACTATAAATGAGAATTAGAAGAATTGGGATTCCCAATTGAAATTTTCTCTATGGGCGAATAGAATCACCAGCAAGAGAGCAACTGGGAAATATCCATATGAGTTGATATATGGACGAGCAACAGTGTTTCCTGTGCAGCTGGCCTTGCCAGTGGCACGTTTCATGCAAGAAAGTCAGGAGGAACCTGATGATATGGTCAAAAGAATCAATCAGTTGGTGGAATTAGAGGAAACACGGAGCCAAGTGAATCAGGGATTAATAGAATATTAAGAGAAAATGAAACGTATATTTGATCAGCATGCAAAAGACAGGAAATTGCAGATTGGAGATCTGGTGCTCAGATGGGATATCCGGAGGGCTGAAAAAGGAAAGTATGGGAAATTTGATCCCCTGTGGTTTGGTCCTTTCAAAATAGCGGAACAGAGAGGAAACAATACCTTTATGTTCAAAAAATTACAGGGTGATCTGCTTGATGCCCCTGTAAATGGCCAATTTCTTAAGCCATACTTCCAGTTTTGATTCAGGCTGGGAACGTCTGATGTATTATATTGTACACTAGTTTCCTTTTTGTTTTTGATTAAATAAGGCGTGTTCTGACATGCTATGAAGTAGAATGCAGAGGGACTGAATGGGAGAGATGTCTAAAAGAGTATCTGAAGGTTTGCAGAGTTCTCAGCACGCCCAGGGATGAACGTGCCATCCCCAGTTGGAGCCGATGTTATCCATGTCAGCCCCCATTAAAATTTTTGGCCATCAACCCCTCCTGAACCTTCCAAATTTTCTATCGCGGCTTAAGAAATTCATTTTTGCTTACCGTGCCTTTCCCGCCCTCTGAAACACAATAGTAAGCACCACAGACGCGTATTCGAAATCATAGGAGGCCTAGTCCCTTTCAGCCCTAGCCCCTCATATCTTATCGTCTATATGACTGAAGCTCGTGACCGAGTGTTAAGTCCCAAGGGTGCCTAATGTATATATCTATCATGCTCGCTCCAGACCATTGGATCGAAACACAAATCAATGGCCCAGAATCTCCTTTACTTTGGTGGTCCCCGCGCCCGCGCCCACTCAGAAACCAGCCTGTTTATTTCGCACCACCTTTGCTGGGCAGGAGGTATTCCGCAAATCGCAGCGATTCCATACGTTGCTTGCCACGCGTCCCAGGCCACTGTTCCAATACCGCCCCATTTCGCGCGTTAATGTCCGACCCAAGACGTGCAACGAAATCTACGTGGGCCGTTCGATCTGAAAGGCATCATCCGACGGTCGTCACGCTGTGAAGATGTGCATGTGTTAAGCCCAACGTACAATGTCCCGGGCCCGCATTTCCATCGGTCTCCAATGAAATTTAAACCGTTGATCTCGTTTAAGGATCGTGTGGCCCAGATCATTTGCGTGACCACCTGTTGACTGAGTCTCTCACCACGTCATCATCCCACGCGCCTATTGTGTTTTTCCTCCGCCATTCACATATTTCATTCATAAATCATATTTCAACGTTTTACATGGAAAGCTATCACCAGCCTCTCCTCCATCGTTTCTCTGCATCTCTCTGTCACCCCGTATCGTTTCATCATTCCGCCAAGTCTGTACCACCATTTCCATCAACCCCACCATGTTCACCATCCCTGTGTCCGGATTTCTTTAACGAGTTTGTGGTTTTGCAGGTTTGCCGTGGCAAAGAATTATCACGATTCACCGCCTCCATTACAGAAGCTGAGAACGCATGACAGGACCATGTTTCAGGAGCAAAATTCATAAAAAAAAAGACCCGATAACTGCTATGATATGACCACCATTAAAGAAAGCAAGGATTTAGATCTATTAAACCCTCCAGGGTCATTCAAATGCACAGGTTGAGCAAATGAAGAATTAATGGCACAGATAGAGAATATCAGTGAAGAGCATGGGATTAAAGAAATGCATTTAAGGACTTTGGGGCTTTTACATAACCTTTTGGAGGTGCAAAGTACCAGATCGAAGGCCCTGCAAATCACTAGAAATATTTTTTCACAGAAAACAATGCCCTCAAGGTTTATTTCAGCTGAGTTTTCTTCAGGAAAGGACAGAATGTTCATGTGAATTTCTCTCTATACCATGTTCTTGAAGAGATTTTCTACCCAGTGCATTTATTTCTGCCGGCAGCAGAGTACACACAGCTCAGCATGGTCATTCAGCAGTGTGGGCGCGAAGGTTTTCCGCAATTTTGTTTAAATTAAGCCAATTAAATGAGCATCACCTACCTCATTTTCTAGATTTTTCTGTTTCTTCTATAAAAAGGGAGAAGAAACACATTGTAGGGGTTCTAGATTTTTATCAGAAAACAGTGCAGTGAAAGGAATTTTTTGTATACATTTTGTAAAAACTCTTGTATGAAGGCTCAGAGCCCGTAGGGTCTCAGTGAGGAGGAGTTCTATCTGTATTAGAGGATTCTGGTCTTTGGTATTCCACAGTATGTAATATTCTCTACTGTGTTTAATACAATATTTTATTTTATCCTTCTTCTTGTATCATGTACTGGAATGCGAGTGGCTCACTGATTTTAGGTAAGGATTTATCCTAGTTGATACCCATACTTGGATCAGTCAAGCGCTTTAAATATGGCTCAGGCATGATATACTGTTTCATATTCATTTCATCCATATTTCTGCTATATTAGTTGCTTTGGGAGGGTGCTTTTAAATCGCCATTGTCATGTATGGATTCTTAGAATGATAAGCCCATATATGGTTTTGTTGTGTATCTGGGTATCAATCCAAAGTTAACTGATATCTTCTCATATTTCTTTCACTACATACACTTTCTGATATTTGATTTCTGTGGCATATTATTTGAAATGGCCCTCTTTACAGTAAATTGTCTCTTAACTGTCTAATGCTTTCATGTTGGGGCTTTGCATTGTGTCTCTGCAACGTTACTTTCCCTGTGGTAGTTTTTGTAAATTCTGGTCCCATTTAAATCCATTTCCTTGTTTTACAAGAGATAGTAGGAGAGCCTTTTGGATTGACACCCAAGTTATATTATGTGCTCCTTGCTATGATAAGATGTCCTAGGCACTGGTCTATGGCAACTCTAGGTTGTCTCTAGGAGCGACAACACGGTACGACAACATTTGCCAGAGCTACACTCCTCGGTCCAGGTCTTTGGCCATAAAAAATTAGTCAACATTGTTGTTGTTGAAGCGTTTCACTACTAGTCTTGGAGTTTCTCCATTTTCACCAGTAGGCCTTTGGCCAAAATTAAAAATTTGAAGAAAAAAAAAGGGAAATTTTTGAAAAAGA